>VOPJ01012711.1:0-17787 GCA_014673585.1 Semibalanus balanoides
GCGTAAGTAGGAATTTAGTTACGAACCTCACCGAAAGAGGCGCTGAAGATCGTTTTGCAAATTTGTCAGAAATGCATGGGTGCAAAACAAAAACGAGTACTGCATTTTTAAGACGGCACAGCCTGTGACCAGGATGCAAAATTTCGAACGATTCCGACACATGGTTTAGGAGATATAAGCGATTATCTGAGCCGCAACTAGTACCAACCATTACTTTTGTAGTGACCTGTACATTAACAATAAATAGGACACGTGTCCTATATCATTTATTAACATATTTACCTGGTTAAACATCTGGTTGTCAAGTAAAAAAAAAGAACGGCTAGCGACATTACTCAAAAATTGTCATACCCATGCCCACCCAGTACCCATTAAAAGTCGAAAAATGCATACCCAGCCCAGCTAATCGGAATAATTGAGTGGGCACCCATGGGTGTACCCGATCCATTGAACACACTGTTGGAGAGCCTCTGCCAGACACTAAATGGGATTCATTTTCCCATTTTACAAATTCAGATAAGCAATTGCAAAACTCATGTCATGCCACGAAGCAGTGCGAAATTTTCAGTTTTTCACTGTGAATAGCTGGATTTGCACTGCTGACAATTTTTACAATAAGTTAATAACGTGTTTTTGGTGGGGACAAAAGGACAAGACGGATCATGAGGAAAATCGCCACATTTCGTGGGACCAAATAATGTATTTTGGAGTAGGAGAGGTAGAGATATAAGGCTGTTAGGAGAGCATGGGCTGGTTGGCCCCCTGGATCCGCTAGTGGGGTTGGGTTGTAAGAGACTCCAATTCTATCTATTGCTAATTTATTTTACTCAGGGGGGGGGCATGCCCCCCATTCCCCTTGGCTACGTCCCTGACCCGTTCAGGAACGCACTCTACTAAAAACAAAAGTGTTCGATGGACCTATCCGATGATAAAAATCCGAACAAGAGAGTTTATTATCTTCTGAAAAGCATTACGTTTTCTCACCAATATAAACATTTGATAGATATGCTACTCTTTTGCTCATAAGAAGCATTGCTATACCATTCCTACCATGGCGCACCATGCTTATAGCCAAATTAATGCAGTGGTCCTATGGTTTACAAGTAATATTTAAATAGCCTTTGCTCATGATAATGCAGAACAGATCGAAAACAAAGATAAAGGATAAAATAACTAGTATTTCATCTTGCGGCTTCCTCCTTAGTCTGCACCCCAGCACCTGATGAAGCCGCATCGCGTGAAATATTAGTTCTTTTATCCTTCATCTTTGTTTTTCGATCTTTTCTGCATTATCATGAGCAAAGGCAATTTACATATAATTTGTAATGACATAATCATAATTATTTTCATAACAGCCATCAAATTTATGTCCTATGCAATGTTAGAAACTCGAACAATACCAACATTTATTCAGCGGTCCTATGCAATATTAAAAAAACGGGACATAATCGGTTGAATGTTTATGGAGTAATTAACTTCTGAAAAAACATTATTTTACCCAAATCAATGCTTGACATGCCCCACGTTTTGTGTGTGCCGAGCACTGTGATACCAGCCCCATCGGAACGCATCATACCCAAAATGTTGACGGATTTATCCAATGGTAAAAACTCGAACAGGAGGGCTTAAGTGGTTGCGGAGTAGAAAGCTTCTGAAAAGCGCTAAGTATTCTCCAAAATTGATATTTTGACATGGTCCACTTCTGCACGTGCCTCGCGCTGTCATACAACCGGCTAGCGTCACTGGCGGATCCAGAACGTGCGCTGCAGGTGGTTTGGGGGGATATATTTCAAAAAGTTTCAGCAAATTTGGAAAACTCATTTGATTTGGCTTCCTTGTACCTTATTGAACGGTTTCAAAACATACATGCCTTTGTAAAAGTTTGCTACATTTCCTTTCACATTAGAACATGTGTCAAATTTCGCTTATTTCAGGCGATATGGGGGAGGGGCTAAAGCCCTCTCGTCACCCCTTGGATCTGCTAGTGGTCAGTGGCCACCCTTATCATGACGCACTACACACTATACAAGCAAAATTTACTTGGTGGTTCTCCGTACAATCCAGTCATGGGCGCAGCAGCCAGGATTTTGCGACGGGGAGGGGACACCAAAGTGGGCCTTCTAGCATTGGCATTGATGCCCTTTGATTCTAGCATTGGCATTGATAGCATTGATGCCCTCCAAAAAACAATAAAAAGGTGAATTTGCTTAGTTTCCCTCATTTTTTATCTCTGCATTGAATTTGGCGCCCATTTGTAATTCGCATTGTTTTATTGAAGGATGGTTTGTATTTTCTTAATTGTGCCACCACATTGCAAGACCAATTCAAGAATATAATCTGAAGGATTATTTGCCAAATAACTAATTTATTGGAGACGCCGCGCATGTCAGCACGCGGCTCCGACCGTCTGACCGCTGTCAGTGCCCCGGGGGCACGGCTGGTTCTTATTTGAGACTACTCCCAGTACATGTGATACCTACTGTTCAGCCCATAGACATTGGCTAAGCCAATGTTTTAAAACTGGGGGAGAACTCGATATGAGCCATACATAGAACAAAGAATAGCGTAAGACGGATCATGAGGAAAATCGCCACATTTCGTGGGACCAAATAATGTATTTTGGAGTAGGAGAGGTAGAGATATATTCACCTTATTATGCTGGATTTGCGTAACCATACTAGAACCAGTACCAGGCGAGTGACGAAAGACCATTTGTATTGCCAATTACCCGCGGTCAGTGATATATGGGCCCCTTGGCACATGCATCATGACCCCATAAACGCAGGGCCTACTACATATTTTCGCTTCCCTAACACGATTTTGACTTCTTATTCTGGGTGTAGCCACTACAGGCTGAGTAAGAGTCTTCTTAATTTGATCAAGGGGTCCCTCTGACCGACAGAGAACCCCTCAAGTCGATGAGGGGCCCTTCAGGCCGACTGGGGTCTCTTAAAGCCCCTCGGACAAACAGAGGGTCTCCTCAGACCACCAGGCCTGACAAAAGCCACCTCAACTTGGCCGAGGGCCCAACAAGCCACCAGAGGCCCCCTGAGGGATGAGGTCGAGAGAGGGCCTCCTCCTGCGGCCGACAGAGGGGTCCCTCAGGCCGACCTTCCCCCTCAGGCCGTCAGAGGGCCCCTTAAGGCGCCCTCATGCTGACTCATGGCCCTTGGTCGCCCTCAGGTCGACCAAGGGCCACCTTAAACTGATCGAGGGCCCAACCAGGCGTCCACAGAGGGCCCCTCGGGCTACTAGAGAGCCTCACATGCCGACCTAGGGCCCCTCGGGCTACTAGAGAGCCTCACATGCCGACCTAGGGCCTCTCAGGCCTACATAGACCCCTTATCAGACCAACTGAGGTCCCCCCTCAGGCTGACAGAGGGCCCCGTCGGGTCGATCAAAAACGCCCCTCAAACTGGCCGAGGGACCCCTCAGGCCACCGGAGGGTCACTCAGGCCACCAGAGGGCCTCTCATGCCGACAGAGGGCCCCCTCAGACCGATAGACAGCCCCTCAAGCTGACAAAGGATACCTCAGGCCGATCAAGGGCCCTCTTATGCGACCGAAGCCCCTCAGCTTATAGAGGGCACCTCAGACACGCAGAGAACCACCCAAACCAACAGAGGCCATTTAAGACCCCCATCAGATTTGGGTTACAGGACACTTTGGCGAATGCCATTTTGACGAATGTCATGTTGGGCGAATGCAATATTGTCGAAAGGGACCACTTTGACGACATGTCTTTTTTGACGTCATTGAATATGCGAATGCTAAATGGCGAATGGTTTTTTGTCGAAATGGTTTTTTGACGAATGTAAAAATGTCGAAATGTCTTGTTGGCACATGTGAAAAAGTCGAAATATGATTTTTGACGACATGTTTGAAAAAGTTCCAATTGTCTTTTTGACGAACTGTCATTTGCGACACTTTGAAAAAGATCGAAATGTCATTTGACGAAATTGTTGATTTTGACGACATGTGAAAAGTCGAAATGTGTGGTTTGCCGAAATGTTGTTTTTGTCGACATGTGGAAAGTCAAAATGTATTTTGCCGAAAATGTACTTTTGTCGAAAAAGGCGAAATGTAATTTTGCGAATAGTTACTTTGTCAGACGCTGTAGAAAGATCGTTAATGCTTTTTTGACGAAAAATAATTTTGTTGACATGTGAAATGTTTGTTGCGAATTGCTATGTTGTGTCGACAATTTAAATATTCGATTTTTGTTTTTGCCGAATCACGAATACATTTGGTGCACCCCGCAGCAATTGTCGTCATGTGCAATGGTTGATAACTAAGTCAATGTGTCTTAAGTTGATGAAATATTACGTTTAGGGAATTTATCGATAGCGCAAGCATAAACATTTTGTGGGAATCTCCATAATGAAAATGCAACCACCTAATCTTGCTTCTGAACTAAAACACGCCCACTCGTCAGTGGCGGATCCAGAATATCTTTAAGGAGGGGGCCATCAATTGCAGTGGTGCCCCTACCTATACCCAAATCTGAAAAATCGACGGATTTTGGGTCACTATATTTTGAGGGTTGCCCCTATTTCATTTTTTTTTTGCAGAAATGATATCAAGACCCCTCAGGTCGCAGACGTGCCCCTCAGCCTGCTCAGAGTGCCCCGAGGCGGACGGAGAGTGCCCCTCAGGCGGCTTAGTAGGTGCCCCCTCAGGCGACAAGAGTGCCCCCTCAGGCGGCCAGAGTGCCCCTCAAGTTCGAGGCCCAGGGGGGGGGCATGGCCCCATGCCCCCCTCTGGATCCGCCACTGCCACTCGTTTCTTGCCAACCTAGTCGTCGCACTGGTTGGTGAGCGCAAATTTGCCTTCTGCCTTGGACAATAGCCATGCACCTGTAAAAACCTGTGACTGGCCGAGGCCGAGGCTAATTTGCGAGGCCGAGGCTGCCGAGGTTAAAAGTAAGATTTGCTCTGCTAAACGGATAGATGGATGTTTTTGTACTTAATACAAGTGAATCATTAGTTTTCCCACACATAATTTGTGGAATGATGACGGTGCGCAGTACAGAACTAGCAACACTGTCTCCACGTCGACCTAGTTAACAGACGTCATTCGCGGGACAATTTTCGACTTTTTCAACAATGTCGACAAAGAAACATTTTCGCGCCCAAAAAAGACATTTTGATCTGTTTTCACATTGTCGGAAAAAATTACATTCGTCAAAAGACATTTCGATTTTTTCACATGTCGACAAAAACAAACATTTCGGCAGAAAACACATTTCGACTTTTTTCACATGTCGCAAAATGACATTTTCGTCAAAATACATTTCGTCAAAATTACATTTCGATCTTTTCACATGTCGTCAAAATCACATTTCGGCAAAAAGACATGTTGACTTTTTTCATGTCGTCAAAATCACATTTCGTCAAAATGAAATTTCGATCTTTTCACATGTCGTCAAAAACATATTCGTCAAAAAGCATTTCAACTTTTTCACATGTCGACAAAATGACATTTATACTTTTTCACATGTAGGCAAAAATACATTTCGACATTTTTACATTCGGCAAAAAAACATTTCGACAAAAGTGCATTCGCCATTTAGTATTCGGCATATTAACATGTCGTCAAAAAGACATGTCGTCAAAATGTCCTTCGACAATATGCATTCGCCAAAATGACTTTCGTCAAGATGACATTCGCCAAAGTGTCCGGACACCATTTAAGACCCCATCAGATTGACCAAGGGCCCCCTCAAACCAACAGAGGGCCCTGTCAGACCGACAAAGGGCACTTATACCGATAGAGGGCCCCTCATGCCGACCGAGAGGCCCCCTCAAGCCGACAGAGGGCCACTCAGGACGAAAGAGGGCCCCTTCAAACTAACAGACGCCGATATAAGACCCCATCAGATTGACAGAGGGCCCCTCAAACCGACAGAGGGCCCCCTCAGACCGACGGAGGGTCCTTCAGACTGACAGAGGTCCCTCAGACCAACAGAGGACCTCTTATACCGACAGAGAGCCCCTCATGCCGACCAAGGGGCCCCTCGGGCAGACTGAGGGCCCCTTCAGACCGGCAGAGGGCCCCTTCAGATCAGTAGAGGGTCCCTCAGGCCGACAGAGGGCCCCACGAGTCCCCCACGAGCCCACGATGGGCCCTTTTCAGACCCAAGATGGGCCCCCTTCAGACCCGAGATGGGCCCCTCTGAGCCTCGACGGGGGGAGAGTCCCTCAGGCTGGCTGCGCCCCTGAATCCAATGGTAACAATCCAAACATGATCAGTTCAATGGTTACGGAGCAATAAGTTTTTGAAAAGTGTTACATCCGGGTCGGGTCTAGGTAACGATCTCTCTACACGGCGAGAAACCTCGCTGGCGCCCGCTCAATAATTACAATCGTACAAGATTCAAAGCGCACAATGTATGCTAACATCGAGGACATGTACTTGCTACTCGTATACTTTTAATTCGTCAGTGTCTGCTTTCTCTGGAATGTATTTCACTACTTCATTTTTTGATAAGTTTCTTATCTGAGAAGGGAAACTATTCCATAATTTCAGGCCACGATATGAAAGTGAAAAATAAGACCTGTTTTGCAATGGCAAAGCCTATACCTTTTGACTTGTTTGCATATTTTTTTTGCTAAGATCGTCTAGTTTTAAAAAGATTAGTACTGAATGTGACACCTTCTTGAGAGAGCAGACATTAACCGATAATTTAACAATATTGTGCTCTGGCCTCTGAGGCTACTTCTCCATGCATGACAGGCTCTTGACCTCCGACCTGCAATAAGTCGTGCAAAATTAAGTATTTTATCTAAATGAAAACAATCACACGGGTGTAGGTCGTTGATGCCGAGACCATTGTGACAAAAACGGTGGCGACTGCAATAACAAAAATAAGTGGCGTTCAAACACCCCCTGGCTTGGCGCAATTTTTCAATGCGATTTTGATGTTAAAAAACTGGGGCTTGTCACTAGACCGAAAAATGTGTGACCAATACTGTCCAGACTTCAATAACTAAAATGCATAATTCCTAAAATTATTTAAGTTGTTAAGGACCGACAGCCTCGAAAAAGAAGGCCCCCTGAGCTTTCCAAAGGCCCCCCTACGCGCTTAGGAGGCCCCCTGGGGATTGTCTCGCCCACCCACCCGAAAATACAATCCGCCACCACTGGGCCAGTCGACATTGTCTCATCCCTCTGATTAGCTGCTTACCTGAATCCGCCCTGCCTACCATTTTTCGGTCTGCCCACCAGACCCTCTTCTTGTTCTGCCGAAATGCGCGCTGTCCCTGACCTACAAACATACATTGATTCAGTCCTTTCTCCGGTCTGTTTCTCCACTTCATTAGCACGATCGACGCAAGAAGCTTCTTTGCTCAGAAAAGTTAGAGGCCCCTTAGTTTTAAAGACACCATGACCGCCAGGCCTTCTTTTGGCTCCCGAGGCTGCTCCGCGTCAATAGTTCGGACCTTTATATCAATAACTTTTAATATGGTGCATCCCTGATCGCCGACCCCGTCAGGATCGCTCCGGCCGTTGTTCATCCCCCCAAAAAAGTTTGCATGATTTCAACTTTGGCCCTCTGGGACTAGCCCCCACAGCCTCTGGTTGCCCACACTCAAAATTGTGTGCGACGCTACTGGTTTTAAACCATTGACAGATATATGTATTTGATCGTTCACTGTCAGCATCACTGTCAGCCACCAGGAATAGCCCACCGATGCTTTCTGCTTAGGCGGCGTCTGATGGAGGTGGTCGGCTTGATGGACCAACACTCAGCCACAGTCAACCTGAGCGGTCCTCGGTCGGCTTGTGAGGGCTTCGATCAGCCTGAAGGAGAACTTTGTGTAGGCTTGAGCCTGAGTGGCCGTTGGATGGTTTAAGGCCCCTTCAGATATGTCTAGGCCTGACATAGCCCCTGCCATGCTTGACTCCTAAAAGGACCCAAGCTGGTCTGCGAGGCTGGTCTGAGATCTACCCCTGGACCGTGACAGCCTTAGGGCTAGGCACATCTATGATCGCATTCTAATATACGTGCTACTTACAAACGGCATACTTACATTTGTTTGTGCTTTCAGAATAATTAATTATATTTTTTAAGTAAACTTATATTTTTAGAAAATACAAACTACTAGTGAGTAAACATAGATAAATTTGCATTTTGCAGCACTTTTGTTATTAATTGACATTTGGGCTACTGTAGGCCGATGACGGCAAAAATGCAGCTTCATTTGGAAAAATCCTAGATCCACCCCCTCATGTTCGAAGAAACGGCGCCCCAATTCTCCCCAAATGCACCCCTGTTACCGACAAAAATGCGCCCCTGTTCCCCGAAAAATGAGCCCCTATGCCCTGACGCCCCCTCGCAAAAAATCCTGGATCCGTCCCTGCCCAAGCTAAGTCGGGCAGCGGGCCACATGCACTTACAGGACAACTTGCCTTTTACATAAGACAAGAACGTACGTGTAATGAGTTATACTTCATTAATAACATCAACACCGCCGACGCTGTTCGCCCCTGTAGCTCAATCGGTGGGGCGCTGGGCTTCTGACCTCACCCAGGAGTGGCAGCCCGGGTTCGAGTCGCCTCGGCGCTTCCTAATTGCCTCTGACTGGGATAGCCTATAAGGCCGGTGGCAGCGGTCGTCCTGAAGGCCAGGCGACGTTAGTGAGCGGGGCGGACCGTGTCTGTCTAGGTATGCAGATTTCATGCAAATTTCCCTTCTAAATTCTGCCGTGCGTCAGGAATTGCGTAATTGAATGGTGTGGCCAAGCTATGCTTAGTGCGGGGCATGACGTCGAAAGTCCATCCATTCTAAACATTTCCACTTAATTTATAAAAGTATCGTCTGCATGATTCCCTTGAGCTAGACTGCTACGAATTTATGTTTAAAAGTCGCGATACAACTGACATAAGCCAAAACTGGACCAAACGCAGTTGTATTTTAGTAACAAGACCATGACAAGCCACCACCAAGCTTGAGTAGCAAAAACATCTAACACTGAGTCTCATATTTGAGATTTCACTTGGCCAGCTTGTTGATGATGATGTTGTCACAGTCATCAAACACTGCCGTGCATGGTGCTCCCCTCAAGCCGAGCTGTCTTGCCACTTTCAGCTCCTCCTCCAGTGTTCTGTTGTTTGTTGAAGGAATCCTGTAGGCAAAACCATGTTTTATAATCTCAGTCTGGTGCAAAACAAATAATAAAGGCTATATTTTTTCTTCAAATTTGCAATCAAACCATCAAAATCCAATTATTGAGTAAATCATAACTCTGCCATATCCTTCCTGAGAAAAGAAAAATATGCGTGTCTACTTGGCGTAAAAACGAAATAGATAAATACACATTTTGAAACAAGGATTAAAGGGAGTGTGCCTACTCACATTGGTCATGTGGAGTTGTTGACACTAGTCTGTAGACATATTTTCTGAATTTAGCAATGTACTTCATTTCCCCAGAATCACTTTTAGTTGCTGAGCCATATTCCAAAGTCGCCAATCACATTCTGGCAGAATATAATTATCAATATGTCGCAGAGAGCTTTCGGCACTGAGCATTGGCTCTAAATTACAACGCTAGCATATGTTGTTAGCCTCTGGCCAGTGCGCCCATTATAGGTTACATTTTCGCCTACTCTGTTTATAGTGACGATCGTTTTTGAGTTTTTGAAACAAAAAAAAATGCAACAGAAATAAAGTAAAAATTCCAACTAAAGGGCTCCAGGCGTGAATTTTTAATCGTAACCAATAATCAAAAGCAGTAGCTTCTACCGTAATAAAAATATATTTGACATTTCAAAAGAGTAGGCACACTCCCTTTAAAGCTAAATCATATTCTCACAGCTGTTGCATTGTGTCTCTTATCACATCTCTACGTCCCACAGTATCAATCGAAACCAATGCGTGCACGCAATGTGTTTTTAGAAGCCCGCTTCAGACTAGCCTACCTGCAGGCACTGAACACTCACTCTGCCACCGTGTTGAGGAGGTCTCCCAGCAGGCCGTTGGAGCTCAGTGGTCGTGCCGATAGCTCACACACCGCTCTCAGCAGGCAGACGCGTCCGTCCATCCCCAGCTTCAGCAGCATCTGCAGAGCCACGTCGTGGAAGCCGCTGGAGGCCCTCAGAGGCGCGTCTCCGTCGTCTCCGCCGGCCCTGCCGCCACGCCGGCCGTACGACAGGATGATGGTGGGCTTCCGTAGAGGTGCGCTATCATCGGCCGGGGGTGGTGAAGGTGGTGACGGCGGTGCCGGTGGTGCCGCGTCCGCTGACGGTGGCGGCGCCGGTGACGCCACCGCTGATGGTGGTAGTGGCACCACAGCGGCGAGTGACGCGGCGCCCGTCACGGTGTCGTTACGGTCAGTGGCGGCGAAGAAGGAGTCGCCGAGGCCGCCCAGAGAGATGGGGAAGTCGGCGTAGAGCTGAAACGATCCTCCTGCGATGGCGCGATGATATAGTGAGTGACATGGGAGGTAAGCATACAGTTGAAACGTTCTTGCGAGAGAGCCATGATTTAATGAGAGTTACAAGAAAGTATGTTCGTGAAGATTTCTGAAACCGCACTTTTATGTGAGCAAGAAATGAAAAGTAGGCTATAGTAAATGATTTCATAAGAGAAAATGAAGCTTCACTTTTAGGCCAGGTCAATAGTTCAGGCTCAAGAGGTCACCAAATATCACGACGACTATTAATTGCCAAGAGGTTTTCAAGGACCATTTTTCAAGAAGTCCGTGTCAAAATAACAAGATGTGTCACAAAATATAACATCATCTAAATGCCTCTGAGCGCAGAGGCCTATAGCAGAAGCTGGCAAAATTATACCGGTTTATTCAGTCAGTCGAGTCACCTGCCATCCTTGGGCAGTGTCGAGGACGTGATCTCCAGTTTGGGTGTGACGATGAGTCGTGTCACCTACCATCCTTGGGTAGGGTCGGGGACGTGATCTCCAGTTTGGGTGTGACGATGAGTCGTGTCACCTACCGTCCTTGGGCAGTGTCGGGGCGTGTCTCCCCAGTGTGGGTGTGACGAGTGAAGTCGTGTCAACCTACCATCCTTGGGCAGTGTCGGGGACGTATCTCCATTTGAGTTGTGACGAGAAGTCCGTGTCACCTCCATCCTTGGAGTGTCGGGGTCGTGATCTCCAGTTTGAGTGTGACGATGAGTCGTGTCACTTACCGTCCTTGGGCAGTGGCCGGAACGTGATCTCCAGTTTTGAGTGTGACGATGAGTCGTGTCACCTACCATCCTTGGCAGTGTAGGGTCGTGATCTCCAGTTTGAGTGTGACGCATGAAAGTCGTGTCACCTACCATCCTTGGGCAGTGTCGAGGACGTGATCTCCAGTTTGGGTGTGACGATGAGTCGAGTCACCTTACCATCCTTGGGCAGTGTCGGGGACGTGATCTCCAGTTTGAGGTGTGACGATGAGTCGTGTCACCTACCATCCTTGGGCAGTGTCGAGGACGTGATCTCCAGTTGAAGTGTGACGACGAGTCTGTCACCTACCATCCTTGGGCAGTGTCGGGAACGTGATCTCCAGTTTGGGGTGACGATGAGTGTGTCACCTACCCTCCTAGGCAGTGCGGGGTCCGTGATCTCAGTTTGGGTGTGACGATGAGTCGTGTCACTACCATCTTGGGTATGTGTTCGGGACGTGAATCTCCAGTGGTGGGTGTGACGATGAGTCGTGTCACCATACCATCCTGGGCAGTGTCGGGGACGTGATCTCAGTTTGAGTGTGACGATGAAGTCGTGTACCTACCATCCTTGGCAGTGTCGGGGGTCGTGATCTCCAGTTTGAGTGTGAACGATGAGTCGTGTCACTTACCGTCCTGGGCAGTGTCGGGGACGTGATCTCCAGTTTGGGTGTGACGATCAGTCGTGTCACTTACCGTCCTTGGGTAGTGTCGGGGACGTGATCTCCAGTTTGGGTGTGACGATGAGCTGGGAGCTGGAGAGCAGCTGGGCTGGGTTCAGCGCCCGGCCGCTGCGCTGGCCCGCCTCCCACTGGTTGGCCAGCAGCGAGGCCAGCTGACGCACGTTCAGCTGACCGCTGCTGGTCTGAGCAGCAGCTAGTAGCAGCAGCAGCAGCAGCAGCAACGGCACTGGCAGCGACGACCTCAGATGGGACCGCATCTGACGGCGCAGGTACAGCTACTTATGTATGTGCAATAACTATACACTGCACATTGTACACTGTCAGTGGGGTACAGCAGTGCGACATGTGTACTGCGCGGATACCTACGCCACTCAGTGGTTTCAGCAGGATGGCGCGACCCCACATGCAGCAGCCGTGACCATCCAGCTGATCCAGCAGCACTTCGGGGCGCGCGTGATCTCGCGCAACACCCCCACCCCTGACCAGCCAACTTCCCCGACCTCAGTCCCCCCGAATTATTTATGTGGGACACCTGAAGGGGATGGTCTACAAGAAAGAACCACGAACCCTGAAGCAGCTGAAGAGGGCAGTGGGAGCTGCTGTGCGGGTTCTCTCCGCCAACATGTGCCGAAGAGCGGCAGAAAACCTACGGCGGTGGGCAGAGCTGTGCGTCGCCCGAAACGGACGCCATCTGTAACATGTCCTGTAGCGACTTGGATGTGGGAGAGGTGTGCTCAGGTCGTGTACTGAATAAATCTCCATGAAATTCTGGATTTTGTTGTATTCGAAACTCCATGCCCGGATCACTTGTTTGCACGATAATTATAAATGAAATGAGTCAGTTTTTTGTGAACATCCCTGTATGATGTCCATTGTCTAGACAGCTGGCATGAGTAGAAACCATAACAAACAATATTCTCTTGTTATGAGTTACGGTCACTGCATACACATAACAAAAAAAACAACATTCAGCTTGTTGGAATGTTTTTGGTCTAGGTCTACCGTCTAGGTATCATGGAAGGACTTTTGTTTGAACCTTGCAACTGTTTAATGTCTTTTTGTTGAAAGGTAGATTGAATACGGTTTATAGAAACTGTCCGAATCAATGATATATCCAGCTACTAACAAAGACCAGGTAAAATTGAACCGAATTCAATTCAATTCAAATGTAAAGGGCAAATACAAAATACATCAATGAATTCACGAAACTAAGGCCTAACCTGTTTTCACAATGTATTTTAAACGCACGCGAAGGTTTGTAAAGGCTTACACCGGTCCCCGGGATAGTGGACACTTTTGACAATGAGCCATTATAATAGGGAGTCCGATAAAATAAGGGATGGATATCTGGTGTCGCCAGAACTGCTGTCTAACTGTAGTACCGGCAGTACCTACTGCCCCCCGTATCGCAGTTGATGGACCTACTCGCTGACCCTACTTTCGGTCTTGTTAGTCGATATTCGAGATTGTCGGGTTCGGATCCTCCTGGAACGAATTGTTCGAACTTGATTGACCGGGATGACCTGACTATCAGGTGTCGATGGCGGCGGCTATACAGTCGGAGAAAGTCAGAGGGCGGGAAGGACTGTGTCCAGGCTTCACAGAAAATTACGGATTCACGCTGCGAAGGGTGTGAGGGGCTTAGTTAAGTATTCTGATCACAGAATCTCACCCATTCAAGGGTTCTGACTACATTTGTAAAACAAAGATCGAAAAAAGAAACTGGCGATCGGCGTCCATCACTCAAAAGCTGGCACCTACCACTGCGAGACCTACCTCAGACGCTCAGTTGACCTGTGCTCTGCTGGGGGAGCACTGCTGACCTGTGCTCTGCTGGGAGAGTACTGCTGACCTATCCGCCGGCTGAGACGAGAGCTCTGCAACTGTGTTGTGACCTGCCAGAAGACCCGGCGGCGACTGACATTAGCGACAAATTACTCGGTCCGCCTGGCAGGGAAACACACCCTCACGACCCCGCCGGAGACGCACTTTCGTTTGACATTAGCATAGGCAGCAGAGTGGCAGCTTTTCTTCACTAGTGACAATCGGACCGTCTTTGTTGACTTTGTTCGCCGCCCGACCCAGTGCTCTGTCCGCCCGTCTCACCGCTTGCTTCTGAGACGATAGAAGTTTCACCAGCAAACATTTGTCGCGACGCCTCGCGGTGAGGCGACGACAGGCGTACGGTGAGGCGCGTGCTTCGGTGCCTCGCGGTGCGGGTGGATGACACGGTAGTTTGCTTTCGCAATGACTGCTTACTTCTGTCTACGAAATAGCTAGAATGGCAAATAGGACAACGTATACTACAAGATTGGAACGAAAATTGTCGTGAAGCGGATTGACAGATGATTTATTTGATGTTTATCAGGTTAGCAGGATAACTGCTCCGTTCAACCGAAATTACTTTCTCATTTAACAAACATATTTATTTTAGGCTTTCAATTAGAGTCGCATGCTAAATTATACTTTTGATCTGAAGTATGAAGCATGCGTATGCAAACACAAATAAACAAAACATTGATATTACAATTTACAATGATTGACAATATATTGCGCTATAAGTATATTTTACTTAGCCCGCGTCGTGCCGGGAAGGGTGTTCAGACGTTCCCGGTTCCTTAAGGTTTTTGAAGGATAGTAATATATATTACTGACCAGGCCGACGAAATTATTTGGAAACGAGGTTCGCAAAATTAGCGGAGGTCCAAGTGCGAAGTACGAGGACCAGAGCTAAATTTCGCAAACCGAGTTTCCAGATAATGGACTACATAGTTGCCAGGAATTGTTTGCGCTGAATATATTTTTACCAAGATAAATTTGGACGCAAAAAAAAATACGTGTTCCTGATTTCAACGTCATTGATCAGCGCATAATTTTATCATTGCCCACGAATCGACCTAATTTCCCATGAGATGTATCTGGCCATAAATTTTGCCGTATAAGCACCTCTCGTGTAGTGGACGTCATTTAGCATATAATTTTTAGACGCCAGAACTGATGAAAAATGCATGTTATTATCCCGGCATTCCGTCCCGCATGTGCAATACCAACTACAATGGGTTAAGCGCTTATCCTCTGATTTACAAATCAGGTCACTTCGATGCAAAACCTGCCCTGACCACCAAAGTAGTTTCGCAAGCAATTCATACCGAGAGATTATATTCTGTGTAATTCAATAACGACGGAAACTCTCCAATAGCGCAATTTCAATATCATCTACAGGCACATGTTGCCGCAGCCACTCATTTAGCCGCTCTGTTTTACGGCTCAGAGGCGACAGCCGCACGCGTGTTCCTATCACCGGTTGGCTTTAAAGCCAGGTGTAGTCCAGCAGAGGTGCCCACAGAATCATTTCAGCCACCTGAAAAAATCTGGAAAAAAGAGTGGAAAATTATCCTTAAAAATGGTATTTTTCAAGGATTTGCCTATTTTTTGCTCTGAATTAAAAACTTAATCAATGGTGTGGCTGTTTACATAGTGAAGATCCACCAATAAGTGGAAAAAAATATATATCTAAAAGAGAAAATAGTGGAAAATGTCCCTCATAACATAGGACAAAGGAACTGGAATAATTATAAGAGCTTGTAGGGATGTCGCTTTACACCCATCAATTTGCAATACCTAAGGACACCACTGGCACAGCTCTGCCTCCACCTTTATGCTCACGAAAGATGCTTACCGCCAGAGGCCCATGTCGGCGGGGAATGGTCCGGCAGTCGCCTAGCTCCCACGGGTGCTGTCTTCTTAGCTGCTCCCGTGGTCTGGATAATTCCCAATTCCTTAACGGCCTCATAACATTGTTAGCTACCTTCGCACAGGAATGTTGTTAGTGGGTCTCAGAATCCAGATCTTGCTGCCGCTCACTGATAAACACTGCTCCAGAAACCACTTGCAAAATGCAACCGTGCCCTCAATGCTGTTTTGAAATAGCTTCTATCGGGTCCAGAGCTCGTATAAAAAAAGAGATCTAGATTATCCTTAGGATCCGTCTGGTTGTAGCAATCCGTTACAATGCCTTTGAAATGCCGTTAAGATTATTGATTTGATCACAAGGTAGAATTCCACATTTTTAGTTATGTGTTTGCCCATGTTAAGTGGCGTGGTTGCAAATTAAATTGCATCTGCTTAAATCTGCCATATCAAGTGCTTTGATTTCCCTGCGATAAATATCATGTTCATTTTTCCGATGAACCTCTATATAAAAAATGCATGCGCCAACCGAACTGCTCAAACTACCTCAGGTTACTTCGATCGCCTGAACTATTGCTAAATTACGTCACAGCCAATCAGAAAGCAGAATTATAAATTACGTTTACATGCTTAATTAGTAAACATGCTGATAATTCACAGGGGTTTATATTACATTGACAATATATAACATATTTTAAATTGATTTGTCTTACATCAAATGCATAAAAACAGTGGGTTAGGTAACCTGCAACTAGTCCATTTCGTCAGGCCAAGGACAGTAAGATTTGTATACATGCCTGGGTAATGCTTTGAGTATAGCACGAGCCTATTCATTATTAAGTAATATTAGTAGTCACCTATTAAGTATAGGCCGGGCAGGAAAGCCGGGCAGGAAACCTTTGTTTCCTGCCCAACCTATCAAATAACATGGGAATTCGTGTCGGACAATTCCTGGCGCGACATTTTCCTGCCCGGCTCGTGCTATAGTTAAAGCATACCCCGGCATGTACGAAAAAGACCACGGCACGCATCGCCGCCATTTCTGGCACAGGTCTTTGGGACATCAATTACCCACATGGCTTACAATTATTGAACTCGAGTCGTCTCAGGTCAAGTCACCAGGACAGGTCACGTGACCCCACATTCAAAAAGTTTGCGGTCTACCACCCAGGCGGGAAGTTTTTACTGATTGGTGTTCAAGCTTACAGGACCTTTCTCAGGTCGTACATTCATATTATGGTATGCCATTTTGTAATATCGTGACCTAAAGTGGGTCAAACTTTTCGTACCTCGCCCATATAAGTCAAGGAGAAAATATTCCAATGCGTTGCTATTTTCCGAGTACAGTGCAATGATATCAGTTTTTTTTCTGGATCATGTTATCATATCATATTCTTGATGAACCATATGCAGCTTGTGTTCAGTGACCACGGACCACTACAGGGTCAGCGGAGGTCATCCGAAGTCACAAACACTTCTTTGTCAATAACTCTTGACTGAATGAAGATAGATAGATGAACCTGGCACCAATGTGTTAACCTCGTAGAGACACGTCTCCAAGTATGCAATATGACTTACCAGGGTCATCACTTGGCCTTTACCTGAGGTCATATTTCTCAATAGTCCTAACCTGGTCAACTTAAACATGAATGGACATGCCTTGACAAGACACACATATTGATGTTATAATTATTCCTTCATCATTATTAGATAAATAGTTATTTGCGAGATAAAAAATGTACAAAAGAGCCTTTTTGACCTTCGATGACCTCTGGAGCCTAAACTTTGCTTTTCCGTTTGTTTCTTGCTAGCGTAGCTCCTTACATATTTGGGGCTTCTGAAGCGATGTTCTCAAACTGAAAATCTGACCTTTGTTGACCTCTGGTGACCTCAATAGTATGTATGTATGCACATACATGATCGGCGAATGTCAGCTTAGCATCTAATATGACGCCGAGGTCGCGCATTTGTTGACACCTCCTTAGTTGATGCCCACCCAATACATAGGTACAGTGAATGGGGGCCTTTTTAAGGGTGAATAAGATAGTGTTGCTTTTAGCAGGATTGAGCTTCAAGTTGCATAATTGTTGAACATACGCAAAGACAACCAAGGTCGGCCTGAAGGGAAACGGTATCTTCATGATTTAGAATGCAATTAATTTTTTAACATCATCATTTTAAGCCAAACAGCCTGTTTTGATATTGTTAGGAAGGTCAGCGAGATAACAGGCGAACAGTAACGGACCGAG
>VOPJ01012712.1:0-120000 GCA_014673585.1 Semibalanus balanoides
ACATAAACGGTCCCTGTAGATCTTGAGGAGCCTGGTGGGAGATGACTTGGGGAGATGGTCGTGGTCTGGTCCCCACTATTAGCTCTTCGGGCCAGAAAGTTGGGCACCGCTGGAGCAGCTTCCGTGTGCCGATGTTCGCGTCCTTGTGTTTGCGTCGCCTTTTTTTCGGAACTCCGCAGGCTAGCTAGCGCCTAGCTTAACAATTACCGTCAAGGAGAGCCTTTGTCAGACAATTCATGGAATTAATTCATCCATTTCCCTAATTTGTATAAGCAATTACAAAAACTGTGTTAGGCTGCGAAGCAGCGTGACATTTTTCCACTTTTGACTGTGAATTTTGATTGCTACTAAGGCTATTTTTACGGTTAATTTGTTATCTTTCCCCGTTTTTTTTTTTTACTTTCCTGTGTTCTCTTAAGATCATTGCTGCTCACGTTCAGCAGGGATTGCGCGGGGCATACTTGTGTTGAATGCCCCGCTCCCCAGATTCCTGCCGGGGGGGCATTTGCCTCTGATCCCCCCCCCTCCGGATCCGCCAGTGGTGTTGCGCAGGAGTCTTACTGCCGATTACACCATGTCATCTTCCAGCTTTGCCAACAGTGCTGAAGATAAAATAATACTAGGTTCTTACACATTTTAGTTCAACTTTATAATTTAACCCTCGCCCTACTCTCACTTTCACCCTACGGGGTCCTAAGACGAACCCCTTGTTAACTTCCAGACCAAGCAATATAGAGCAACTCGGTAAAAACCAGCATGTTGCCCGTCATGTAGGGAATCTAACGGTATCTAGCTTTTTTAGGTTTCAGGTCAACGGGTGACCTTCCAGGTGATGTGAATGACTTCGACTCGACCACGTCAAAAATAACGATTTTGCTCTGTCGTAAAACCTCAAAATTGAAAATGGATAAATGTAATTAGAAGACGTATTTCTATGCCATTTTCGTCTCAGAAATCGAGAAAAGTTATACTTTTCTCGTATCTGGTAAAAAGTAAAAAAAAAATGTAAAAAATTACGCCATAGGATTATCACTCACACTTAGGGAGCCATCACTCAGTTTGCTTTGAAATTCGCTTTGATTATCATCCATACCCAAATATCTTACATAAATTTCGTTTTTAACAGCTTTAAAATTTTGATTTTGTGGTGAGTTTTCTTTTTTGGGGGGTAAAAAACATTAAAAATCTGAAAATCTCATTTTAAATAAAAAATCATTCTCTATCTTTGCCAATTTGTGTTTGCAAATTGCTGCAAAACTCTATTTTTACGATTTTCAATATTTATCGTTTTTCACCAACATGACGTCACTAAAACGTCCTCATTTCCTAGACTTCTAAATCAATTTCAATGAAATTTTGTCAGCATACGTATAATTGTTGTAAACTCAGCTACTGACAATTTCATCAATATTTGCCGAATGTGTAAAAAGTTATGCAAGAAAAAACTCAGAGGGATCGTGTTAGTAGGGCGAGGGTTAAAACAGATAATATTAACACTTTATCACTTTGCTGTCCTCAATAGCAGATAAGTATATATCTAACGAGCCAGTCGGTGCCAATTTGCTGTAACAGCTAAGACGTGATGTCATTATTGCGAGGTCATATTCCCCTGTTGCTGATGAAATCGTATGCCAGCAAGAGACAAATATTTATCCAATGGTCAGAATTTGCACGGGCAGTTCCAGACGGGCTGTTGGGGCCATATCTCCGGCAGAACGTAATACATTTTCTGAACTTTAGGGAAACTTGGACGTTTGTATAACTTTTATCAAGAGAAGTTTATTTTCATGGTTAGATGGTAACACACAAGACATGCAGATATCATGAGTTTCTAGCTTTGCCAGTCTTTGGGTTTGCCTCCCAAAAGTTTGCAGCCGGCCAGTTGTTCGATCATATTTGTGGTAGGTTCTTAATTACAACTTATTGTTGAGAAAACTGAAGAACTATATTTGACAGCAAATGAGATGGGAACGCCACAAAAAGTACAAATATACAGTTCACATACGCGTGTATAACACAACGATAAAATATATGTTTTGCAACAAATCGCCTTTCACTATGTCATATAAATCGTGTCAGGAAATATCCTTGTGATCGTAGGTGCCCTATCCTTAGCGATACGATTCCCACAGCATGGGCTTAATAGCTTCATATGATGATGGCTAACGTTCAGTACTGGGCTGCGGAGTTGACGAGGCATCATTTACTCTGACTGCGGTTGAGATTGGGGGTTAAAATAAACGTTTCAGATATACCAGAAACAATTATATATGTAGGTATCCATTGACTGAGTTTCGGTAATATGGGTTTCGAGGTGGTCAGAATCAGAAAAATTTTCAAGAACAGGTGTGAATGTAGCTTATAAGAGTTTGTGATAATACACACGGTGGACAGTGGCGGGACACCCTGTACATAAATCTTAAGTAGATAAAACAAATGTTTTCATCGGTAGGTGATATTTTCATTATTATGAAATACATCTGTTGTGATATTTCGGTTCACCAAGAAAGTATAGTATCTAAAGATGTATTTTGGTTGAAATGAAGTGGAAAAACATATATTTAATGCTAGATTCCCAAATAACCGGCTTCTAAAACATCAAATGAGCAGCTTTAGCCAAAATGGTCAAGGCCTTTGTTTGAGCTGTCATATTGAAGTATTTGATTTAACGACCAACTCAATGCTCATAAGACATCTTGTACACATCGGAGAACACATTGATGTTGTCTGGCACAGTGACAAAACGACATCCATCGTCCATCCGTTTGTAATCTAAATCATTATAGTGTAGGTACAGTTCGAGACTAAGAGGCACGTTTTTAGCGTGACTGCTGGTGGGCGGACGTCAGTGAAAGCGCCTCGCGTTTCCTCCTGGTGGCGATGTTATCTGAGCTGCATGATTGGTGCTCCGGTCACGCCGGCGCCCTCCACGAAAACGCAACCAGCCCTGTTTACGGCGGTCTCGTGAGGCGCTGTCCGCAGTAAAAATCACATCCTGGATTCGGCAGTCAGACATGTCCGCCTCATTGCATGATCACCGGGCAGAAATGGGCCGTCGCGTGCCGGTTCGCTCCGGATTCCTTTCCTCGCCCACTGCGGCGCGCTGCGCTCCGCATGCAAACTGAAAACGCAACGATTCCAATCGGTCTCCTCTTTAATTCTAAAGCCGAACAGCCAGGTGTGTTGCTCTGAATCGGTATGTCCATTCGTTGTCCAGTTAAAAACAAAGGTAAGCCGTGGGTGGCACTGCCACGCAAGCACAGCGCCGCACTTCGCACCAACGGCGGCGTTCAACGGCCAAAACTCGCCGGCCGCTCGGCGGTTGACAGCGCAATATCGCGGTCATAACACAGCTATGCGCGTGGCAGACTGCGCACAGCGCGAAATCAACGCCTACAACCCGGCTAAAACTCGAATATAAATCAAAACGGCGCGCGGCGCGTCACTGCTCGTCGCAGCTCTGCGCCGCGTCGGCCGCAACCAAACACTGATCCACAACGAGACGGCACCGGTACAAACGGCGATCTTACGAGCTAACCGGGGAGGGAGCGGGGGTAATCAAGGTGCAGGCATGTGTGCACGTGGTGAGATCGTTCACCGATTAAAAAATCACCTCAGTGGTCCCAAAGAGAACAAGCGCTGGCGATCCCGCTGACTCAGTCGACAAAAAACCAAACAACAAAGAAGTACAACACCAAGATGGCAGGCAGGAGTCACAGTAATCAACTCTGACGAGGACAGTCCAGCGGACCGCTGAGTCAGTCAGATCCCAGCACCGCTCGAGACCACCCCGCACACGGGGGATCCACTGAACCAACGCACCCCGGCAAGACTCGTCCCAATCCAGCACTACAACACCGTCTCCGCGACCGTGCCAGCGGCGCAACAAGCGAGCGAGCTCCGGACGCAGTCCAGTCGGATACAAACGTGCTGACTAGGCATTCACCATCTATAAAAAGTCGAAGCGGCTCTAGCCCGGAGAAAGAGCGAAATATGTACATACAACGATGACAATCTTTGTCACGCCGGTCCTTCTGCAAAAACTCCCACAAACCAGCAGGATGCTTGCTCCACAAAACTTTACAGCCTGATCTTTCCCTACCTATAACGTGTAACATCCAGAAACAAGCACCACCAGTCGAACGCCTGCTGTCAGTTTCCTGCGCCTGCTGCGCGCGCGCGATCTCAACACGGGCTCCACGGCCCAGCCGCGAAACGCTACAATCGGGAGACTTCCGTCAGCCCAGCCAAACAAAACTCCGCCGAGGCTGTCAGCCTCGAATGTTACGGTTCACGCTCCTTTTTCACCGGTAGGTCGTCACCCCCTAGGATGGTGGAGATCTCGTTCTGCATGAAGGCCCACGGCACGTTGGAATCCTGCAGCGGGCACTTCTCTTCGCTCGGGCAGTATACCTGGGGAGGAGAATCGCGGTCGTCAGACGCCACAGAATCAGACTATCAGCTTGACAGTGACACTCAGGTGGCAGTTACGAAACTATGCACTCAGATAGCGCTATCAAATCACGCAATTCAAGTAGCCGGGAACAGAGACCGCTCTGTTGTCCACCCGTCACCGGAGCGTCAAGCTATTGGAACCCCACTGCACGCCAACTCTCAGCAAGACCGATAAGATTGCGCAATCGCAACCCAAAAAGCATCGCACTTCCTCCGGCGCCGCCGTTAGACTTCACTGGGTACACAGCCGTCAGTACACAGTAGATCACGGCACGGAGCCGGCCACGCACGTGAACAGCTCGTGTGTCGAGCGAGGGGCGGCACCGGCGCCAGGCCTATCGTAGCGTCAACAGAGGAGGGGCGGCCGCAGTCGCTATCAGCCGCAGCAGTGCAGCCGGCCCGACGTATCAACATCACGCCACACGGCTCGGCGCCGGGCCGGGGCCGGACCGGGGCGGTCGACCTCCGCTGGCACCGTGCCCGCAGGCCGCGCCAGCTGGCCGGCCGCCTCCCCGCCGCCCGCCGACGCTGTTTGTGCCAACTCCACCCGGAAGCAGGCCGACGCTGACCGCACGCACCACGTCACCGCCGCACGCACTGCGTCGTCACCGCCGCACGCACCGCGCCGTCAACGCACGCACGCGCATGGCCCGCCTGCCGGTGACACGAGCGGCAAATGTTTATTTAGGGAATCGCAAAAGATTGGCTGAGTTCTGCTCGGTGGCCACGCCTCATACCGCAGCTATGCGTCTTGAGTAAATGTTAATGCTTCACGCAGCCTTCGGTGGTGCCTGACGAGCATTGCCGCTATATACAATTCCCAACCGATCACTTCATCAGGAAAATTCAAAGACAGTCAAGATGAGACAGACGAGAGCCCTATTTGTTTAAGATTTGGTTGAAGAAAATGACTCCACACCGGGTTTAAGTGCCCATCAGGACTGGTCAACCCTAAACTCCTTCACCGTCGCTCCAGAACAACCCTTGCAGTGGGTTGCTCCAATCGAGCCCAGCTGGCGGCCCGCTCGGTGCCGGCCGCGACACGGAATGGTCCGTCGACACGCCACATCGCGCCGCCACTCTCCATCGCCCAGCCATTGATGACCATGCCGGCCGCGCTGGCTGACGTGACGGTCCCGGCCAGTATCCTCCCCCGGCCCCGGCCCCTGGGGTAATGGCTGCGATGACCGGCGCCGGCCGCACGACAGCGAAACAACCCGGGTCAAACGGCCGCAGGTCATGCAACACGGCCCACAAAGGAGGTTTGGAGGCGAGCCGTGACGCAGAGGGCAGCTTTGGCTCCAGGAGTGGATCGGAGGGCGTGTTGCGAAAACCGGGATCACGCACCGATGTTTGTGGTGAAATCGATGTTGCCTAACCGAAATGGCAAGTTGTTTTCGTTCGTCGGTTTGCGTCGCAAGAGTTGCAGAGATCGAGTAGTAAATGTCGACCTCCCGCCCGAGGGCGCCGAACGATCGGGTAGCTTATAAGGGATGAGAGCATCATTGGCTGCCCGCCAGCGGACGTGACACGTTTGTATAATCCTGCCACCGCGCCCGTCTGCATCACCACGCGCCCCCAGTAACCCTCGACCCAGTCATCTCGAGCAGAGGCCGCTTCATGACCGGGTTACTGCAGAATGTGGGCATGATTTCATAAGCTGCCACCGAAGGATGTCCCTGAGATAGCCCCGGCGCCGCATCGTCAGCAGTCTGGCCTCCACTACCGTGGCACGTGCCTGGGCTGCGCGACCCAGGACTGCCCATTGCCGCCCTAACGAGCGCGTCCATCACGTAAAGGGCCCGCCGCCACCGCCGGCGAGGCTCGCCCGGAGGTACATCGGTTGACTCATCTATAATGCACCCGACGCGCCACGTGTCACGAGATCCACCGTCCTACCGAGCACCGCAGGTTGCGAGTGGGCAAACGTGTGTCATACCACGCAACACCACGCACAAAGACGCGACGCCATGCTGCTGAACATGCCGTACACCGCTCGACATTGGGTCTCATCTCACCTCGGTTCCAACACCCTGTCGCTTGATGCTGGCGCGGGAGCAAGGGAAGCAGAACTTGTGGTGGCTCTTGGAGGGACACTGGACGAAGTGGGTGTCCTCGAGCCGCTCCTGGCACAGGGTGCACTTGAGCAGCGCGTTGGGCACCGGGTCGGTGACGGTCGAGGTGGCCACGCCCTGCTCTGCCACGACGCTCTCCGACGCCGAGTGACGCGATGTCGAGGAGGAGCGACGTCCGGCCGTCATGACGGCGCCCACAGCGCCTGGCCCGCTACCAGCTGTAGGAGGAGAGGAGGAGGGCCACCGTCACCACTGGGCTCTTCATCTCTCTCATGGCATCAGATAGTCAGCGATCTCACTTTACTCATAAGGAAAAAATGATACTTCGTGCCAAAGGGGAGGGTAGCCAGCGGGCGAACTAGCATGATCTGACAGTCGAATTCATCGACACGACGACAATCATGCTAGACAAGTGAGATCGAATGACGGGAATCGCTCTCTATCTCATATTCTTTCAAGGAAGGCATAGCTGAAATGTTGTAGAAAATGGCAGAGCCCTTTGTCCGTGACAGCTCGGCGCCGGTCGTGCTGCCGTCCCGCTGCTGCGGGTGTACCGTGACGTGACTCAGTTTGACGTCACGTGACGCCCCTGACAGGTGGCGTGAGAGAGCGGAGGGAGGTGCCCCCCCTCTCCCCGGCAACCATCGATCATACGCCCGTAGCGCGCTGGAGCCGCCGGAGCCGCCACGGCGCCACCGCAGACAGACAACAAATCGTCAGCGGCAGCGGCTGCACCCTTCTCCCCTCCCCGCTCATCCCCGGCCGCCGACGCACGACACGCACGTGCGTGCCGGCGAAAACTGATTACCGGCCGACACGCACGGAGGCTGCGCGAGCACGCACGCACGCACACGGCTGAATGCGGGACGTCGCAGTGAGGAGAGACACGCAACCGCAACACTCCCGCGCGCGCGCGTGAGGCTGTAATCAGAACGAGCCCAGGCACGGCACGAGCTAATCTGGTACGCGTCGTGCCGCGGAGGAGACTGTGGCACACCGCATCTTAGAGCTTACGTAGTCCACCACCGTATAGGCTCACAACAGTACCTGTTTTAGCCTATAGGCTAAGAACACAAAAAGCCAATGCGAAACTGTCTCAGCGCTCTGTTGGAATTCAAATATTGAATATAAATATTTCCTCTGTATGTTGCAAATATCTCCTTGATTACGTTAGCACAATGTCGTCTGCGCAATGTCTCCCACAGTGAGTTATTACCAACTACTTATAACAAAACTTTGACGTCACTGTTTGCACTCTAGACGTGGGCTCACTACAGTACCGATGCACTGTCGTTGTCCTGCCGTGACAACGCTACAGTGGGCGTTGTCGATACGCTGGCCAGTTCTTCGGAGATCCCTCCCCCGATCTCATCCCCTTCCCCGTCGGTGCTGGCAGTCGGGAGCACGCCATGACACGCTGATGTCATGACGTCATGACACACTGATGTAACGGTGGAGTGAGCGCCAACTGAGTCACATGGCCAGACACGGACACCTCACGAGCTGCCGCAGCCGACCCGTCGAGCTTCGAAGCCCCCAGGCGCGAGGCGAGGCCCTGGACTGTCGCGGAACCGGTTCGGACTTCGGACGCCGTATACGGATCGATTGGAACGGCTCGAGGACTGAGCAGTGTCCCCAGTGGCATTCGAAGAGAGATCGTGATGGCTCTGTTGTGGCCGTGAATTTCTGGGATGCGGAGATAATCTTAAGCGGCTGCATGTGACTGCAAGGCTTATGGGACTCCATAGGGAT
The DNA here is from genome assembly GCA_014673585.1 of Semibalanus balanoides. Lineage (NCBI taxonomy): Eukaryota > Metazoa > Arthropoda > Thecostraca > Balanomorpha > Balanidae > Semibalanus > Semibalanus balanoides. Next base: position 8,283 of record VOPJ01012712.1, read on the forward strand.
GCTGAAGTATCAAAAGCAAACATGCATCCAGGATTTTGTTATCGCATTTTCTGATGATTTGTTTTGATGTGGTAGGTATTTTATCGTTTATCAGATTGGAGGGTTCTCTTTTGAGCATGATGATGCTTTTTCCCCAAGTGCTATTAGTTGCTAGGCTACACGACGCTTCAACTCAAGATGAAGTATAGAAGTGTAAGCAGAGCCACGTCGCAGGTAGGTCAGTGAAGCGCCCGATTTCAAATGATAAGGATCGGTTCGTAGTGGACAGGATCCGTATCAGTTGTCATGTCGGACAAGTAGGTACACCGATACTGTTTGGACACAGATAGAAGGTAGGGCCGATAAGCCGAATCTTGGTGACAATGTCTTGTGTACATTAACACCCTGAAGACTTTGTGATTATAGTACATAATGGACCTCTAGTCTTAAGTCTTATCTCACAAGAATCAGAGTTCAGACAACGCTCTTCTTGAAACGACATAGAAACCCCGCTAACTTCTATTCAGATAAGTTTGACGATTCAGATACTCGGTCACATGGGTCTGGTGCACCGGACGTAGGTGCAACGAACCCACACGATTGTCAGCTTGGCGCACGAGTTGAACATAGGAAAATTCGCAGAAGTTATGCCAGTGTCAGAGACATTCGACCGAATTATATGGGAGACAACATGGTCGAGAGACCACCGTGCCATTAAGACGTGCGAAGCAGGGGTTGGAGAAGAGCACCCACACGAATTGGACAACAAACATCCACAAGAGTTGGACAAGGAGAACCCACAGACCTCAAGGGTTGGACAAGGAGCGTCCACAAGAGGTGGATAAAGAGCACCCACAAGAGTTGGATACGAAGCACCCACATGAGGTTTATAAGGACGGGGTACCCACAAGAGTTGGACGAGAAGCACCCACACGAATTAGACAAAGAGCACCCACAAGCGTTTGACGCGGAGCACCCACAAGCGTTCGACACGGAACACCCACAAGAGGTAGATATAGAGCACCCACAAGAGTTGGAGGAAGAGCACACATGAAAGGTTGACGAGTGGCACCCACACGAGTTGGAGGAGAAGCACACATGAAAGGTTGACGAGTGGCACCCACACGAGTTGGAGGAGGAGCACACATGAAAGGTTGACGAGTGGCACCCACACGAGTTGGGCGAGTGTTGCGAGCTGCGTGACACGGATCGCGTGGACGACGATCCAGGGCTGCCGCTGTTCCGGGGCGAGCCTGGCGGCATCAGCTCCTGCAGGGCTGCCATCGGTGAGGCGCCCGGCCCGGTCGGCATCTGGCTGGACGGTGACGTCCGCGTCGCCGCCACACACGACGTGGAGACGGCCAGCCCGTTCATCGGCACCGGCACCATCCCTGCGGCGAGGGGACAGCAGGTCAGTAGGGTCAGCGGAGACGGGTCAGCGAGCGGTGACCAGCGAGACAGCTCTGTCGTTGAAGGGCGAGGGTTTCCAGGGTGGGACAGACAGGTAGCTGCAGAATGTCATCGGGGATAGCTGGGAGAGTGGAGATCATCGTTGTTTGTGTACCTTGGCTGTCACAAGGAAAAGTGAAGGTAGGTGTGTTCAGTGATTTGTGATTAAGTATCGAGGAGAGAGAAATATATTATTCAGACCACGCTCACCGAGGCTTGGCTATCATGTTTCCTGGGTGTGTCATCATCTCCACGAAGGGCTGGCAGTCGTGCTTCTTGCTGCGCTGCGGCCTACCTACTTCCTCACAAACCAACTTGTTATACCCAAACCTAAACTATGCCTACATATACCATAGAGACGGCTCTTCAAACACAAGGCATTTTTCGGCATCCTCGTGCAGGATGGCAGCGATGGCGTCCTGATGCATCATTGATCGTCGCTCCGTCACGCCAGCGCGCCGCAACCACCGGCGGCGGCGGATGGCGCGGCGTGCGCTCAATAAGCCGCGCCGCCGGCTGGTGCACCACGTCACGCCGCGCCCGCGGCACGCACGCCGCGCACGCGAGCCTCGTGACACCCCATCCGTGACGTGCCAGTCCGGGGGCTTCGCTGCGGGGCTTCGGCGAAGACCTACTCTGGACTGGGAGAATCCTCTCGGGACGGCTCAAGGCCAGCCAGACCACACGCGCCGCCCGTGATGAATCCAACTGGCCGCAGGGGCTGCACACCCGCCGCGATAGCGACGTGATGTCACCGGCCGCGGAGAGCAGATCCTCCTGCAGAGGGTGACGTGTGATCTGAACCCTTCTCCCGTGGCCTCGGCGCGATCGCAGCTCGGCTCGTCACGGCCCGGAGCGGAGGTTTATTTATCCTGTTGGGTCGCGGTGCCGGCGGCAGTGCGCTGGAATCGCAGCCGTCACGGCGGCGTGTGAGGCGTCTGCGGTGTGTTTATGACCGGCCGAGGCGACAAGTGACGCATCGCGCCACGTTTGTCGCAGTCGACGATTGCGCCAGCCCTTCTGCAGTCCCGTATTGCCAGCACCAGGCGGAGGATAATTCCTGGAAAGTGACTGGGTCATGTCCCTCCTTGTTTAGGAAAGATATGTGCAAGAACCTCGCGGCTCTTGAACCCTGATGATGATAGGAGGCCCATCGGATAAACTCAGATCCCGAACGGGCCCCTCGCCCGGGTCTCTGAACCTCTGATCGTTTGGACCGTAATCGGTACGCCCTCCGACCCGACCCGCTTGCGTGACCGATCTGTGCCGATGTTCAGTCCTGACACGCGAGAGCTATCGCTCGCGGCATTGTGACCTCTGACCCCAGCGTTCAGCGCAGGTCCCAGAATCGGATACTTGAGACGCGGCCGGTGCCGGCGACGGGCAAAGGTCGGCCCCGCGACCGGCGCAGGTGTCAAGTGCAGCCCAGCGTGACCTAGCCGCGGGCGCCCGGACCGGAGGGGGAGGGGGAGGGGTCGGGGCAAGCACCGGGCCGTCGCGAGGCCGTGACCGGGGCGCTGGGTCAGACGAGCGACCCAGCGCGGTGTATAATACACCAGCGCCGGCCGGTAAGCAATTGACGTCAGCGGCTAGTCGGAGCGGGGAGCATGTCGGGCCTCCGGACAGTCCGCTGGTGTTGACTACTGACCGGGAGTGACACACAAACCCTGCCTCCTGCGCGGACAGACAGACTCCAGATGTACCCGGGTCACGGTCGGCTGCCGAGGGGCCGCTCTCGGGTCCTCGCAGCGAACCGGTTTGTTAGTATAACGCTGCGCTGAGCCAGCGAGATTCGAAACGTGGACGCGTGCCAAGTGTGGGCGTACCGGCAAACTATCGACTGCCATCCAAGAGCGGTTACCGTGACAACAGTTTGTTATTGACGCTGATTGGATGAGTGCGATATCCGCCACATACCCCGCAGCAAAAGGCGGTAGCTCATCCGTTTGCCGTCGCTTACACACCGGAACGCCGCTATTACTGCACGGAGTCGCTCGACGCGCCGTGCTGCTAACTTTGAGCCTCGTGTGGCCGCCTGACACGCGAGCCCTCTTCACTCGGTCATAAAGGCCGACGGTGCCGACCGCCATGCATCCAAAAGTGGCCGGCCGGCAGGCCCTGCGTGCCGCGGCAGTACAAATGAATATCGAGCGCTTCATTAGCGGGGCGAGCGGAGCCGGGCCGCGCTGTGTTGGCCGCATGTGCGCCAAATTAGGCGCGGACACGCCATGCTGCGTGCTCTGGTATCGAGCAGGCCCGCTCGGGCCCCTGCATTGCCGGTCAATGTACGGGGAACGTGACAGTACCATACCGGCCGTCAGGAAACAAAATGTGATCGCTCACGCGCGCCGCGCTGTGTGCTCGTAAATGCGCCAAGTTTGCAACAGTTTGGCAGTCGAGTCCAGTGATTAATGCCTATTCGCGGTGGGGCCTAGCGGGGTAGTTTTGTTCATTGATCCGGAACCCCGATGCCAGTTGATTATGTTGTGTTAAGGGTGCATACTGCAGAAAGTCACGAATGTCCTGCAATACAATGACAAGAAGTTTGTTTTTCAAAAGAAAACTAGCGAAAGCCAGAAGAAGCAGCAAAAGCCAATCTGTCGAGCCGATTATCAATGAATGTTCTATCGTTTAAATTCAAACAAAATGTTTGCTGCATTGGAACACGCTTCATAGAAATATAACTTAAAACATGACCGATGAATAAATTATATTCAATATTTTTTAGCGAGCTCTGTAAAAGCGAATGCAACTTACATGGTTTGCATTTGTCTGCCCTTAAACTAGATAGCTGTGGTCGTTCAGAGTGCATGACACACTGCAGATGCCGCCGCCCACGGATCGCCAATCGTCGCTGTTTTATGCCAGCGTTGCGTCCCTCCTATACATGACAGTGAGGATTCGACAGGCAAACTACTGCACACATTCTAAGCAGCACGTGACGCGTCCACGGACGGTGGTTGTCCTTGTTGAAAAACAAAAACAGGACAATGGGATCGTGACGAATCACTGGAAAAGTAAAGTTACTTTGGGAGCGATATAAGGACATCAGATCTTAACAGGATCCCGATGCACGAATGGTTGGATTGTTTAAACGCTTACGTTCCTGTGTTATGCAATACATTACAAACTTCAATGGTTACAATTACAATAAATCTCTGCATTTGTAGCAAAGCTACACTTTAACAATTAGCATCACATTGTGGTTGAATCTAAGACTATTCATGCAATCGAATGGGCTATGTCAAGCTAATCTACATTATTGATATGTCGGATGAAGGCCATTTTAATACCTGCCTTGTAGTACCGCAAACAAAACGGCAGGAAGTTCTTTACTCGTGTGTCACGAACGGAAATCAACAAAGGGCCTCACAGCGCCGTTCTGCGAAACTCGCGGCAACAGAGGCCAGAGCCGCACATTCCAAGTTTACTCCCCCCAATGACGTCATGACGCAACAACCGCTGAGCGCCGCATGATCGCCGGCGGCAGGCGGCCGTCCACCCTGCACTGAGCATCGATCCACGAGAGCCGGAATTACCAGCATCCATTGAGCTCAGCTTGCTCAACAGCTGGCGGCGCCCCAAGGCCAGGTGACGTCACCGCTGGCAGCCGGCCAACTTTTCTGCGCAGCTGCCCGGCTCGCCGCGATGACGTGGTCAAGGCTGGACGCCGGCGGGCGGCGGCGGCGGCGGCGCGCCGCGCTGCGCTGTTTTCGTCCGGGAAACGTGCGCCTCCGCAAATAGACACGCTGGCTGGCCGGCAGACAGGTGATCACAGACCGCCGCCGAGCCGAGCCCGAGACAACCGAGATAGAGCGATGGGGCGTGGCGGCGCGGCGACTGACTCTTCGAACCCTGCCGCTGCCGCTGGCTTCCGTGCCGCCCCCTATCCAGGAACGTGACGCGTCACGGTTGGGGGGCGTCACGTACGGCGCGCGTCACGGCCGCGGCGCCACGCCCCGCGCGTGACATGCCGCCGGTGCAGGGATGACCTTATCACCGGCAGCCGTGTTCCGCGTTACAGAAAAGTCACGTCCGACCCCCCCCCCTCCGTCGCGGTGTGTGTGTGGGGGGTGAGCAGCCTGTGAGCACGTGCTGCTCACGACGTGCGCTGGCAGCGGCGCCGGTTTCCCCATAAGCCTTGAGGACAGAATGGGACGCTCTTGCATCACGTGGACTGTTACCAGGTGAACAAAGACGGCCGGGCCGCCTGGCTGGCGGTGTGCCAGGCCGCGCAGACAGCCGCCAAGCTCGACGACGCCGAGAGGGACGGAAGAAGGGAGAGCAGGGGAGGCAGAGGATAGCGGGGGGCGTGTGCTCAATACTCAACTCTCCGCTTGTCTCGAGCTGGGGCGCGAGAGGTGAGCGCCTGCCTAGCGATAGGTAGCCACAAAAACGACCCGGGGCCGGAGCCCAAACATGTTCCCCAAATAGCCAGGCACCCCTTCAGGAGCTGGCGGTGTGGCGGCGCGGCGGTCGGCCTCGAGTGCCGACGGTCGGCGGTCACTCCCGTCGCCGCTGGACGATCGGCTCCCTATCGCCGCCATCTCCCCGCCGGTCCAGTGGCTGAGCCGCGCTGCGCCAGCACCGCCCAAGGCCGGCAACAGCGCCGCTTTGTCTCCTGCACGGCTGGACGGAACTCGACTCGAGAACTCGAGACGACCTGTGTGGAGCGGGTGGAGCGGGCCGGCCCGGGTCGATTCCCGCAGCCCATCGGCAGCCCATCCCGGGCTGTCGGCGAGCGACGGCTGCTGCCGCGGGAGAGCTTCCGCGGGGGCGGCTGAAGTCGTGAGGTCACCCGCCTCCGGCGACGGAAGCGACTCGTGACTGCAGGCGAGGAAGTGTCCCGCGGTTGATAAGGCAGGATGTGGCTTTCCGTCGCCGGCGGCTTTCCGCAATGACATCTGCGCGGCTGGGGTCTGGATGGGAGGGATGACGGAGCTTTCGTCCGGTGGTGGGCGTCGACTCAGCGCTGCAGAGGGTCCTCTGATGCAGCGGAGGAGGGCCCCCGGCCCCGGCCCCCGGCCGGACGGTCCAGGGAAGCACGTCAGCTCTTATCGCACACACGGGACAGCACTGCGTGCTCGAATGAATGAACCGTGCTCGCTTTGCACATCGCAGCACATCGCAGTACGCCTACGGACATTGGAGTAAACGAGGCGTCAGCGCCGTCTTTGCTGAGGTCATCATGTGAAGTAGATCGTTAGATCGGAGATCAGTATACAGTGAATTTTGGTTGCACCCTGATCACGTTGATACGTTAGTCGATGTTATTGTTGGCATGGTATGTCATGACGTTAATGAATGTTGCTTATAAATAAAATACTAACAGGCTAGCATCGCCTCAACATGCGATTCTTGTGTTTTGCGGTATTTAAAGCGCACGCGGTTCTCATTGTTCCGAAAAACGGTTTTCCTCTATTTCAAATTAGTCACAAGTTCATGCCATCCTTCCTTTGTTATACTGCTCTGCACTGTTTACTATGCCTTGCAGCGTGCATGTGACAAACACGTGTGGCAAGCCAGGTGCGTGCTAGACAGAAGCCATGTCAAGACAGTCGCCAGTGCGGTCATGCAGGCCAACAGTTCTCCCCATCAACTCTTAGGACAAGGTGTGTATGTCTGTCCCGCTAAGGTCCGTCTGGCTGGTCCTGAGCGACTATTCTCCTCAATGTACGTCAATGTGGACCCGAGGTTGGCGAGCCGTGCCGCGCGGGGAGCCGACAGTGGGCGTGCCCCTTCCGACCTTCTAATCTCACAGACCAAGTCAGTCGGCACCTCAGTTGGCGCGCCTCCGGGCAGGAGTGTACCAGCCAGACTCTGGGATGACTGGGCAGTGTTTTGGAATTCCCAGCACTGTTCACCGCCCACCGCCCGCCGCCCACCACCCGCCGCCCACCGACCACCGCCCGCCGCCCGCCGCCCGCCGCCCACCGCCCACCGTCCGGCGGGCCCGCCGCCTACCGCCCACCGTCCGCGGCCCGCCGCTTGACGGCCGCCTCGTCACGCAGTGACCGTGAAAGTGAGCCGCTTATCGCAGAGCTGATCCACGGCGCGGAACGGCCGGCGCCACGCGTCACGTACCACGTGCCACGGGTCATGGCACACGTGACGCGTGAGTGCAGTGCACGCTGGGCCGCCGCCGGCCGGCACCCGCCGTGCGTGGCGGCCGGGCTGCGGGGTGTGATCGAGCGAGCCGCCGATGCAGGCACGTGGAGGAATGTCGACTCACTCGCCACCAACAACACGATGAATCGCCGGGGCGGTGAGGAGGATACCCAACACCGCCTCCTGCGGCGCCGGGGAATAGTGCAGACGTGTTGGCTTCAGCAGAGGTCACACCGGGATCCTCGGATGTTACCCAGCGCGGGCGGACGTCGCGGCCGCTGATCAGGCGGGATCGGTCAGCATCTTAGGCAGCTTTCACTCTCACTGAAGGCCGGCCGGTGTGGAATGCCAGGTATCCAGGCGAGGAGGTGTAGACTGTAGAATGCCGGGTATCCAGTCGGCAGGCGGGGGTGGGGGGGGAGGCGACACTGCAGCGGCGCCGCTCTCAGACAGCGAGGTCAGGCGATCGTCTCACGCAGAGGTCACCAGGAGGTCAACGGGAGGAGGTGCGGCAGAAGGCGGTCGGGAAGCCCCACAACCGTGAAGAGCAGACGCGGTACGCGGTATGATGACACGCGGTGCGATGACACGCGGTACGATGATGGTGACACGCGGTGTGATGATGGTGACACGCGGTACGATGATGGTGACACGCGGTACGATGATGATGTTGCGCGGTACGATGACATCTGGTAGGGAGGACGATGAAACGCGGTACAATGACATCTAGTGGGGAGGAGCGCGCAGTGACCTTTGATGACAGCTAGACAGGTGTAGCAGCGAGGCGACACCTGTGTGATATGTGGTATGAGTGGTGTGACGCCGGGTGGAATGCGATACAGATGTGATAGGCGTCAGCTGACAAACTGTGGCGTGACATCAGATGATGAGTGACGTCAGATGATGAGTGACAGGTGTTCATATCGATAAAGAGCACCGCGTAGCAAAACACAATGACCTTATTCAATTATGATATTTTCCAAAGCAGTTTCAAAATGAAGTTATGAAGTTGCTATTGAACAGTTAATTTTATCGGCATAATACAAACGACCTGTTGATCGAAGGCATCTGGTTTGGCGCTTAACGATTCCACATTTATGACAACATTTAATTGAACTGAATGTTTCGTTTTTACGATCAAATCTACAAAGCCGAGAACACAAGAATGGCGACAAACTACAAAACTGTAAACCCACCCGGCACCCACCAGCAGGGCCACCAAAGACTTCGAGCGCCCGTCGGGCGATGTCAACACTCTAACGGTACTGGAGCGCTAAGCGCGTGGTACTCGCAGCGTACTCACCAGACGGTTGTTTGTGGCTGTTGTCCAGCGAGTAGACGCGCGTCGGCAGCTTCTCCTTGAAGCGCTGGTCGTACGGGTACGCGGCGGCGGGCAGCGACTCTCCGCGGGTCAGCGGCGGCCGGTGGTGAGGCGGCAGCTCCTCCAGCATCGGCCTCTTGTGGTCGCCCTCGTCAGCCGGTCTCTCCGAGGGCCGCTTGTTGGGCGGCAGCGGCGGCCCTGGTCGGCCGTGGGCCAGCTGAGACGGGTGCGGCATGGGCAGGTCGCGGTGGGTCGGAGGGTGCGGCAGCCGCGGGTGTGCGCCCGGGTGCTGCTCGGCCACGGGCATGGCACGGGACCGGTGCAGAGTGTAGGTGACGCCGTGCGGCACCAGTGGGCCGCCGTGTCCACCGTGACCCGGAGGCAGCCCGTGCGCCTCCAGGTTGACGGCCATCACGCCGTTCTGCGACTCGTGCGGAGCGCGGGATGTGGCGTGCGGCTTGCCGGCGTGACGCGCCTCCTGGAAGCTGTGCGCCCGCTTCTGGTTGCGCGCGTTCTCGAGCACCAGTTCGATGCGGTCGGCGCCCTCGTAGTTGACGCAGCCGCGGCAGACGGGCTCGCTGAAGTCGTGGATCATCGCCCAGGGCATCCGTGGCAGGTCGCACAGGTAGCACGACTGCCGGTGGCCGCGGCCGTAGGCGGCGGACGACATGGCGACAGCACGGCGGGGTCCTCACGAGCTCCTCGACGCGCCCCCGCTTCCCCACGACTGACGCTCTGGCACGTCGTCGTCTAGCCGACGGTGACACGGCGCATGCGCGGACCGTCGCCGGCGGCGGCCGGCGAGCGCGGTCGAGCTTATTGATAAACCGTGCCCAGCGTAAAACTGTACCTCGACAGCCTGGCAGCCGGCGGCTCGGCGCATGCGCACTGCGACGATCTGGGACAAAAACGGCCGTTTGTTTTGCTGCGAGCGCATTCCGGTCTGGAGAGACGGGCTTGATCGTGACGTAGCGCGTGACGTCACGCGACGATCGATGACGGCGCCTCTGGCGGCAGAGCGCTGAACTAGGATGTGCGCAGGAGATGTGAGGGGCCACCTCACATCTCCTGGGATTGGGGAAGGAGCTTAGGCATAACACCGAAGATGTAACTTTTATGCGTACAACATTACTTAGAAGAAATGTATGCTTCGGTGTGTATATAATTATGTCTCAGTTTGAATATATAGTACGGGATCAAAACTTATAGGTACCTACCGGTAGCAGAAAAACACAGGCGAATCAAAAACAGTAACAATTAGGCATAGGATAAAATTCCAAAGAAGAATTAGATGCGATTTCAAAAACTCGTCAGATTTCAATCACTATATAATATAATGTGAAATTAAATATCAGTTTTTCTCTAGTCCGTTTCGTTCCAAATTTATATAAAGTCAGGAAATGTGTCAGCTTTTGTCAACTTAATTTTTAGGGACCATGGTGACGATGACCACTTTGGATCCGCGGGGATCTTATAGAGCTGTTTCTCCAGGTTAGGTGCATGACAAACTGAAAAAAATGTGCATGTAGGGATGTAGGAATATCAGGAAAAGTGGGTGGCCAGTGAAACCTTTATCTCGCTTTGAGAGACGCAGTCGCCTGTGACCCCAATGAAATATTGATTTCAGATTTGGGCTCTCCTTATGTTGCCAAATGATGACTGACATTTCGAAAGACGCTATCTTTCGAAAGTGCTCTCAAACATTTTGATCATCAAACAAAATCAAACATTTTAACAAAACATCGGACGAAAAGTAAGAGAGGGCGATGCCCCTTCCAGCCCCCCCCCCCCCTCCTCCCCAGTCCCCGTGTCTACGTCTATTGTGTCATGCATAGGTACATTACATTGGTCCCAAGTGAAAAAGGTTAAATTTTTGAACAATATATTGCTCATTTTGGTATCCTTATATTGGTCTTAAGTATTGCACGATCAAAGCTAAGTTCCAGAAAATATGTGCTCGGCTAATTCCTTCATATAGTGCATGTATAAACATTGAACTGTATTTAAGATTCTGAACAAATCCTGCGGTTTTTTGCATGTTTGTTTGCATAATTTTATTGATAAACAATATCATAGAGATGTTATATTTGAATGCGTAAAGGTAACCTCCATCAATACCATAGGACATATAAACTGGGTATACTGTACCGCCGCACATGCCTGCCTTGGTAGGTATACTGTACCGTCACACATGCCTGCCTTGGTAGGTATACTGTACCGTCACACATGCCTGCCTTGGTAGGTATACTGTACCGTCACACATGTCTGCCTTGGTAGGTATACTGTACCGTCACACATGCCTGCCTTGGTAGGTATACTGTACCGTCACATATGCCTGCCTTGGTAGGTATACTGTACCGTCACACATGCCTGCCTTGGTAGGTATACTGTACCGCCGCACATGGCTTTGTCTGCGAAGAGGATAACATCGCACTACAGCTGTTAGTTAGTTCAAGTATATTGTCCAAAAGATCACATTCTGGACAGACGTCTTTCGAAATAAAAAACACAGATACAGAAAAATCGCACATGGGAGTATACAACTGAACGCACGCATAATGTACATAAATACTATAAGCGCGCTTCACACAGTGGTCTAAAACTGCTGATCTTTGTTGGTTGGATCTTTGTTGCTGATGGATCCGAAAGCTGTGATCTTTGTAGCGACGGCTGCTGAATGACTTGCAGACTCCAACATAAATATGCAACTGCATCTACGATGTGGTTGTGAAGAATATCACTCACTGGGAAAATACGTTCAGCTGGATACACTGCTATTGTATTGTACAAGGGCGGATACAGGGGGCCAACAGGGCCATGCCCTTTGAAGACCGTTTAAGGGGGCCAAACTATTTCCCCCCAAAACGAGGAAAAAAATAGTAAAAATTGTTTTCTCCCGGATCCATCTCTCCCCAGGCTCCTCAGCCCCCTCCCCCAGTCAAATTTCCTTAGGCGAGTCCCTGGGGGCAGTTGCCCCTCCCCCTTGCTGCGCCTCTGCATACAGATCGTGAGGATGTCACGTGAAAACGTTCCAGCATTCTAGGCTCCTATACTCGCTTATTTTGTTCTGTCCTCTCATTTAAAGATAGGTATTACAGAGTTTTTGGTCACGTGGTCGTGCAGCATAATCGATCCTTCAAGTTTAGTTCTTCGTCTCATTTCCAGGTTATATTTTTATGAATGTTATTTTTAGCCAGTTAGCACTGCTGTATAAAATATAACAACACAATTATAAATGTTTAACATAGCACATGCAACTCGGAAAAGCTTTGCATCTACATATCTGTGTTCAGATCAGCCTCTTGTACCAAACCAGGCACGAAATTCGTTTCACACCGCTACTTATGTTGTCTACAGTATCGTGAAAACAGCTGATGAAACCGCGATCTGCTTGAGGTTCGAATAAACGACTGCAGAGCTGTACTTACGAAACCATTGGTGTAGCTTTCCCCGTCAACGGCTTGGATATACTGCGAGGAGGCTAAGTACAGAACAGCGGGGACCGCCGCCTGCCATGTAAGCTGAATTCCGTCTGCTTATGCACCACCAGCAGCAGCTACCATGTGTACCATCAGCAGCATCTCACCTACCTATATCCCGGTCAGTCCCAGCGGTCACTCTGCAGACCCTCAGCTGCGGCTGACTCCCTCGTTCGCCCGCCCCCCACTGCTCCCCCTGCCCCATGGCCTTGCGTGTAACATCGTTATAAGGTACCACTCCGCCCCTCCTGTAAGTACAATAGTAGCCGACAGTGGCACGCAAACCTCGGCTGAAAAATCCCCACATGTCGTGAAACGGCCCGGCGCAGTTTCCCGGACATGGCTTGACCGCCAGCAGGCACAGAAGCGGTTTTTGAGTTGTGTGGGGGCGGGGTCCTCGAGGGACGTGTGTGGAGCGGGGTCCTCGAGGAACGCGTGACAGGCGTGGACAATGGTGGCTGCAGGGAGTCATGTTGGTTCTATCCTCTGCAGTCCAGAGAGACACCCGTCAGGGACAGCACACATCAGGGGGTCCAAAAGATACGCAGTATACTGCAGCACGTAAGTAGCCTCAAATGACACGAGACGGTTGTACTTATAGCTGCAATTGGCAACAAAATCGTAACGCCTTATAATGAAGAAAGAAGATTGAATAACTGTTCCCAAGCTATATCAGCTATATTCAGTGGTGTGCACCGCTAACTCAAAAAATAGCTTCGCTAACCACTAGTCCGCTAACAAAATGAGTCACTTCCGCTAACGCTAAACCGCTAAACCACTACATAAATTAGCAAAAGCTAACGTTAACCACTAACTTTTATCATGTGAATTTGCTCTACTTTTGTATTTTGATTTTTGCTCTTTAACCCTCCAAAACAAACCTAGAGAGCTGCAATTGTAAATGTTGTAGCCAGAGCTGGTTAAAAGCGCGATCATGATATTATAACTATGTAGTGGCCACCAGACAAACAAATCAAGTTTGCTCCGGGGCTGAAAAGGTCATTCAAACTATTTCGGCCTTTCAAGACCATTTTGACGGCGAGCGAGGACTACTTTAATGTGATTTTGTTTTGAAAACGTCATTTGATGGGTATGAATTCTAATATTGTTTGCTGGGAATATGTAGCAGTGTGATCTGCTTCAGCTACAATGCTCAGGTAACGAGGCCACTTTGTTTCGACCAGATTTGATCGGGGCCACCGAAACCGTTTTTACCAGCCCTGGTTGTAGCTTAGACATTAACTGTCTAAAAAGGTATAGGAAGCCAAGATCAGATGATGATAAAGGTGTACACAAATAATTGAATGAACACATTAATTATTTGCTCATTTAATTCAATTTATATGAGCATAGGCGGAAGGTTGCTCCGTCCCTGTCATTTCCTCTTCCTTACCTACCCTTCCCCACTCTTAAATGTATGCAAAACATGCAACAAACGTGTATGAATTTTAGTAATAGACTTCAAGTTAGCAAAAAATTAATTTAGCGGAAGCTAATTGTTCCGCTTACGGTTTCCAAAGTTAGCGAAAACGCTAAACTGCTAAACGAAAACTTAGTTCCGCTATTTAGCGGTTGGCGGATTAGCGTAACCGTGCCCACCACTGGCTATATTTATAAGCAGCACTAAGAAGACTTCTTCACCGAGTAGGAAACACACTTGTGAACAGAAAACTGAACAGGAATGGGTGGAAAGAAGCACTTTTGGGAGCAATGGAAGAGGTAAGATGAATATTCGGTCTTGGTCTGTTACTTGCCGCGGAAGTCCCATGTTAACATGAAATCAGGGAGATAATACACAATTGAAGCGGTTATAATGGGTATGGAGGTATTATAATGGGCATTCTTGCCTAACAATGGGAAGGAGTGGCTCTGTGTCTGGATGGGACGAAATGAATGTCAAAGCTTTGTCTCGTGAAGGACTATGGTGCTAATGAGCTTGCAGATGATTTGTATTTTGTATCCTGCAATCATGATTCCTTAAGATGAAAGAAGTTACTTGCATTGATTTCTTATGGGCTAGGACACGAATACAGAAATGCTTGTAAGATTTAACTAAACTTGACCGTCAAATTTAATTTGTTAAATGCATTTACTATAACTACGGGTTCTAAAAAGTAAAAACTGTTAGGCAGCTATATAAAGTACAGCTGTTATGGCGTCTTTGTTGTGTATTGTATTGGTAAGCCCGTTTAGCCTTTCTCTATTAAGCACCCCTGTTTCCACATGTTTCCCAATCAAATTGCAAACAACTCACTAGTTATTTTAATGCTCAAAACTAGACTCGGTCTTATATAAAAAGTTGTATGAAAAAATTTGCGTTTTATTGTTTTACATTAAGTAACACATTTATTAGTAGGATCAACAGCCGTGACATGCTTAAATTAAGTAAAAATGATATCGTGCAGCACAGGCGGAATTGGATCTGAAACCAATACCCTAGTCGCATTAGTTCGCCTCCTGTATATCTGCATTTCCTAAATAATAATAAAGTAGTTAAAACTAGTTTGGTTGCTCGTGTCGTCCCCTAACGATACTTGACGCTGCTTAACAATGTGAAATGATTGGTCAACAACGCCACCAAAACTGGTTTGTCATCTATTCATGCTGAGTACAACCAGTAGCACTATTTAAATCATACTCTCAGGAATGTCTCCAGAAGAGACCTGGCAAGCAGGATGACCAGCGTGTCGCATGCGGACATCAGCGCGTCTGCTGGCTTCGGTGTGGTTGCCGTTAGGCAGCGCATTCCCTCAAGCAGTGCAGCCGCACACGCCGATATACGGCGTTCCCAGCAACGCACGTCCGCACAGAGGGCGGGGTCGGGATCGAGAGATGGTTTTACAGCTCGACGAGCGATCGACACGAGCATTAGTCGTGACGCGTCGCGCAGGCGCCAGCTAGTTTGCGCGCGAGCGAGGGCTCGCATGTATACTGCGAGTGACGCTACACCGGCGAGCCGTATCCTCACCTTGCGCTGATAGACTCGTGCGTCTCGACGATCTCGGTCGACAGCTGGGCTTGGGATAGACTGGGCCCGTCGCTGCGAGCAGTCCCTCATCCACTGTACGCGTGGAGTTAGAGACTGCTGCGGCTGCTGCGACAGTCCCTCACGCTGCGCGATATGATCTGTGCTCGCTCGACATCGCTCACCTGCCGCTGAATAGCGCTCGTGCGGCTCCGGAGGCGACCAGCTCCTCAGCTGCGCTCGAGTAAGAGCTGTGCCGCTCACATCGCTCACCTGCGCTGATCAGACTGGTCCGCTCGGACTTCCTCACCTGCGCGGAATAGGACGTGTGCGCTTCGACAATCCGTCGACGCTGCCCCTGAGTAGGCCTGATGACCGCTGAGGACATTCTCACCTGCGCTGATAGGACTGTCGCCATGCTGGACCATTCTCCAAGCCTTTGCGCGCCTCGAAGACTGTGCCGGACTCGGACACCATCGTAACCGCTGCGCAGGGCATGCCTGTAGTGCTCTCCTCTGCGCGGACAGATCCCCTGCCGCATTCCTGGACAGCGAGGGCCCGGCGCGGCGCGTGGCGGCGGGGGGGGGGTGGCGGGGGGAGGGGAGTTGAATGTCCAGTCAGCTATGTCGACGGGCCGCACTCTCAGCCAGACGCGGCTGTACCTCCACTGTATATACAATCAGCAGCACACAACAGCGGCTGCATTTAGAGAGTGCTTGGTAGCCGAGCCAGCCGAGCCAGACTCCAGAGCCGACTCAGGGTACAACCAGTCAACATGTCGGGCGTCCGAGCCGTAAATCTTCGCCCTCTAGAGCTGACGTCGAGAGGCGATCGGACAGGCACCGTATATGCAATGACCAGCATGCAAATGCTTATATATTGGGCCGTGTGGGATATCTCCGACTGGAGTTCTGCAGGCTGCAAATATACGCAGCTGTAAATATAGCTAAGCCAGACGCCCGCATGCTTCCGAGCAATTAATAATCGTGCAGGAAACCAGCAATCAAACGGGATAAAGGCTAGAAAGGCGTCACGACAGAACTCTGCGCATATGCGACGACTCGGCCTGATCTGTCTATTCTTGTAGTGGCTTTTCGTGCACGTGAAAGATAATTTGTTCAGCGCTAATTATTTGCAAGAACACTCGATCACCATGTCACGCTTTTCATGACGTGTCATAGTAAATATAGGTAGGTTCAGTGACGTGGGATATCTGAACTGTTTTTGCTGGAGATGGAGAGATGAGTGAGTGCTGCCATCTTCCGGAGAAGCTTCACCGATGATGAAAAAGGGCCAGAAAACAACTACAGACAGTAGGCTGCCAAATATCTCCTTCGTAGTAAATCTACTCACCTAGGCTTACATGGCGCATCAAGCCTATAGCCCAACAAGCCCTATAGGATCCAAGGGGCGACAGGGCTTGAACACCCCCCGGGCCCCCAAAGCACTGGAAATCGCCGAAATTTGACACGTTTTCCAAAGTAGAAGAAATATAATTAACTTCATAAGCTTCAAATCCTAAGAGTTTTCAAAATTTGTTGAATCATTTTTCAATTGAATTCCCTCCAAATCGCCTGCAGCCCACGTTCTGGATCTGCCAGTTAACAAGCCCCAACAGTTCCCCGATTGGATTGTCTAACTCAGGGCTGTGCTCGACTTAAAGCTCGACACAAAAGCGACTCTTTAACGCTCACCTGGTCTGCAACCTGTCGTCAGCCAACCAGGATCCGAAAAAACTTTGTTGCTGCGTTAGGCGGGATGTAATTTCACTTTCTGGACCCGAAGTTTGTTGTTTGCTGTGTCCGGTACGTTTTGTAGCAGGCTTGCACGTCTGATGGCGCAGGCCTCTGACTACCCTCCACAACTCGTGTACACATTTCCGACGGATTAATTGAAAAGAAGAGAAGCATAGCTTGAGGCTACGTTGAATGCATAGTTCGTCATGGGCATATCATCCAACCCAGGTCCCAGCCCAGGTCCATGAACAGTGAACACCAAATCCAGGCCCAGACCAGACTCAGTCAAAATCATAATATTGAGGCCTATGCCCAGTCCGTCCCATTCAGATAAAGCATATACCTATTTTCACATAATTTGCCATAATTATCCTAGCATATTTACTTGAATACCTACTATAAATGAGAAATAATATCACTCTCCTGTGTGTTGCTGTGGAAGTAAATTGCTGGTAAACATATTTGTTAACCATTGACCTGGCTGGCGCGGCACGCGCATCACTTCAACATTATCAGCCCAGAACCGCCCATACAAGTGATTTCCTTATGGTTGAGGCCCAGCCCAGGCCCAGCCCATGGCCCATGGGCCAGCCCAGCCCATAACTAACCCTGGCTGAGTGGTCCTTGAGTCAAACGCATCCCTTGCCTCACCTTTTTCCATTTGATTTGTTTAGAAAAAGACGACACCCTTCAATCTTGTGTCCCTCATGCTTTCCTACTTCCCATGAAACATCTCCCGTGCTCTTCCCACGCTTTAAATTGTCCGGTAAGGACTCGTTCTACTCTCTCCCGCGCTGCCGCCCCTCTGCCAGCCTCTTCTGCATGGATGTCGTTTTCTATCAGCCTGATAGGTCCAAAGCCCTGCTAATCATGCCACATTTTAGCATTAGGCCTATGGCGTTGCATGGTAATAACTAATCATTATCTTAAAATTTATTAAGTTAGCATTGGGTGCTACCAATTATTTTCGGAGCACGTCACCTCTGCTCTCCTGCTCTGCCAGTCTCTTCTGCCCCGCCATCCAGCCGCCTGGTCGGCCCGGGCGGCTCGGTTCCTCTGCCAGTCTCTTCTGCCCCGCCGTCCAGCGCCTGGTCGGCCCGGGCGGCTCGGTTCCTCTGCCAGTCTCTTCTGCCGCGCCGTCCAGCCGCCTGGTCGGCCCGGGCGGCTCGGGTCCTCTGCCAGTCTCTTCTGCCCCGCCGTCTGCTGCCTGGTCGGCCCGGGCGGCTCGGGTCCTCTGCCAGCCTCTTCTGCCGCGCCGTTCAGCCGCCTGGTCGGCCCGGGCGGCTCGGGTCCTCTGCCAGTCTCTTCTGCCCCGCCGTCTGCTGCCTGGTCGGCACGGGCGACTCGGCTCGGCTCCGATGGCGGCCATAACTCTGTGTCGTCCGTCGGCTGCGGCTCCCCTCATCACCATGCACACCATCATCCGCCGCTACATCGCCAATGCGGCGCGTGTCGCCGCCATTTCCGAGCTGGCCGCGCCGCCGGTAAAAAAGCGCGCGCACCGAATGCCAACGAGCCTCTTGGCCGGCGTCGGCACCGCGCGCACGTCCCGATGTGATACCGGCCGCCATTAAAGTGAGGAGCACGCGGCCAGCGCGCGCTTTCTCGGGACGTCGACGATTGGCGGCTACACGTGCCTGCAATGGTGATATCGGAGGGGAGAGGTGAGGGCCTCCACTGCTGGGCAGGGGCGGTCTGGGCATGAGGGCGGAGTGAGCTTGATCTGCGTGGTAACCGATAGATGGAGTTTTGTCTGGGAGTTATTGGCAGGTGAGACCTCGACTGCTGGTAGGGGCGAGGGTGGGTGGGGTTCATGGGTCTGGCTGGTATACCAGGAGTTGGTCTGGTGTGGTGCCGAATTTGTCTGATGGTTTGGAGGTGGGGTTGAGGTGGGTCTTGGTGATTACAGAGTGGTCTGTGGTGTGTGAATTTTATCTGATGCGTGGGTGGGTGAGGCTGCGGTCTGGTGGTTACAGGAGTTGGTCTGGTGGTGGGTGGAATTTGTCTGATGGTGGGTTGAGTTGTTTGCTCGTTGTTGGTTGGTTGGTTGATTTTCGGGATGACTTCAAAACGTGAAACTAGCATTACAAAAGATCATGTTGTGTAACAGTCGACCCAAATATTGATCCGTTCAGTTAGGTACGTTCCTATCGACACCACAGTAAACTGAGTTAGATCTAACAGAGGGAAATTCCCAGATTTAGATCCAGCCTAGATCAAAACTGGACGGAATCTTACAAATATTTGTTGTCAATTTTAAAGTGGAACGTAGTCACTCACTCTGCAACTCAGTCACGCAGTCCCTCTCGCCCTCTCGCCCTCTCGCCCTCTCGCCCTCTCGCCCTCTCGCCCTCTCGCCCTCTCGCCCTCTCGCCCTCTCGCCCTCTCGCGCCCTCTCGCCCTACTCCCCAACTCGCCCTCTCAGCCCTCTCCGCCCATCTCGCCCTCTCGCCCTCTCGCCACTCTGCGCCCCTCTCGCCCGTCTCGCCCTCTCGCCCTCTCGCCCTCCGCCGTCTCGCCCCCTCTCGCCCTCTTCGCCCTCGTCGCCCTCTCGCCCCTCTCGCCCACTCGCCCTCTCGCCCTCTCCGCCCTCTCGCCCTCTCTGCCCTCTCGTCCTCTCGCCCTTCGCCACTCTCGCCCTCTCGCCCTCTCTGCCCTCTCGCCTCTCGCCCTCTAACGCCCCTGCTCGCCCTCTCGCCCTCTCGCCCTCTCGCCCTCTCGCCCTGCTCGCGCCTCTCGCCCTCTCGCCCTCTCGCCCTCTCGCCCTCTCGCCCTCTCCCCTCTCGCCCCTCTCGCCCTCTCGCCCCTCGCCCTCTCGCCCTCTCGCCCTCTCGCCCTCTTCGCCTCTCGCCCTCTCGCCCTCTCGCCCTCTTCGCCCTCTCGCCCTCTCGCCCTCTCGCCCTCTCGCCTCTCGCTCCTCTCGCCCTCTCGCCCTCTCGCCCTCTCGCCCTCTCGCCCTCTCGCCCCTCTCCGCCCTCTCGCCCTCTCGCCTCTCGCCCTCTCGCGCCTCTCGCCCTCTCGCCCTCTCGCTTTCCGCTTTACTCGCTCTCTAGTCCTCTCTCACTCTCTCGCTCTCTCGCTCTCTGGCTCTCTGGCTCTCTCGCTCTCATGCTCCTCTCGCTCTCTCGCTCTCTCGCCTGCTCGCTCTCTCGCTCTCTCGCTCTGCTCGCTCTCTCACGCTCTCTCGCTCTCATGCGCTCTCCGCTCTCTCGCTCTCTCCTCTCTCGCTCTCTCGCCCTCTCGCCTCTCGTCCTCTTGTCCCTCTCGCCCTCTCGCCCTCTCGCCTCTCGCCCTCTTCACCCTCTCGCCCTCTCGCTCTCTTCGCTTTCTCGCTCTCTAGTCCTCTCGCCTCTCGCTCTTCACTCTCTCGCTCTCTCGCTCTCTCCTCTCTGGCTCTCTAGGTCTCTCGGGCTCTCTTGCATCTCTCGCTCTCTTCGCCTCTCTCGCTTTCTCGCTCTCCGCTCTCTGGCTCTCTCGCTCTCTCGCTCTCTCGACCGTCTCGCTCTCTCGCCCTCTCCACCCTCATCGCTTCTCTCGCTCTCTCGCTCTCTCCGCTCTCTCGCTTCTCTCGCTCTCTCGCTCTCTCGACCCTCTCGCCTCTCCTCTCTCGCTCTCTCCTCTCTCGCTCTCTGCCCTCTCACGCCCATCTCGCTCTCCGCTTTCTCCTCTCTCGCTCATCTGGCTCTCTCGCTCTCCTCGCTCTTCTCGCTCTCTCGCCTCTCTCGCCCTCTCACCCTCTCGCTCTCTCGCTCTTCTCGCTCTCTCCTCCTCGCTCTCTCACCCTCTCCGCTACTTCTCGCTCTCTCGCTCTCTCGACTCCTCTCGCTCTCTCGCTCTCTCGCTCTCGCCTCTCTCGCCTCTCTCGCTCTCTCGCCTCTCTCGCTTCTCTTGCCCTCTCGCTCTCTCGCTCTCTCGCTCTCTCGCTCTCTCGCTCTCTCGCTCTCTCGCCCTCTTCACCCTCCTAACGCTCTCTGCTTCTCCGCCTCTCTCGCTTCTCTCGCTCTCTCGCTCTCTCGCTCTCCTCGCTCTCTCGCTCTCTCCCTCTCTCGCTCTTCTCGCTCTCTCGCTCTCTCGCCCCTCTCGCTCTCTCGCTCTCTCGCCCATCTCGCTCTCTTGCCCTCTCGCCCTCTCGCTCTCTCGCTCTCTCACCCTCGTCGCTCTCTCGCTCTCTCGCCTCTCGTCGCTCTCTCGCTCTCTCGCTCTCTCGCTCTCTCGCCTCTTGCCCTCGCGCCCTCTCCTCTCTCACTCTCTCGCTCTCTCGCTCTCTCAGCTCGCTCGCTCTCTCGCTCTCTTGGCTCTCTTGCTCCTCGCTCTCTCCTCTCTTGCCCTCTCGCCCTCTCGCCCTCTCACTCTCTCGCTCTCTCGCTCTCTCGCTCTCTCGCTCTCTGGCTCTCTCGCTCTCTCACTCTCTCCTCTCTCGCTCTCTCACTCTCTCGCTCTCTTCACTCTCTCACTCTCTCGCTCTCTCGCCCTCTCGCTCTTTCGCCTCTTTTGCTCTCTCACTCTTCTTCACTCTCTCACTCTCTCACTCTCTCACTCTCTCGCTCTCTCGCTCTCTCACTCTCTCGCTCTCTCACCACTCTCGCTTCTCGCTCTCTTCACTCTCTCGCTCTCTCGCTCTCTCGCTCTCTCACTCTCTCGCTCTCTCGCTCTCTCGCCGCGCTCACCTCTGCGCTCTCTCGCTCTCTTGCTCTCTCGCTCTCTCACTCTCTCACTCTCTCGCTCTCTTCGCTCTCTCGCTCTCTCGCTCTCTCCCTCTCGCTCTCTCACTCTCTCTGCTCTCTCACCTCTCTCGCTCTCTCGCTCTCTCACCTCTCACTCTCTCACTCTCTCGCTCTCCTGCCTCTCGCTCTCTCGCTCCTCTTCCCCTCTCGCCCTCTCGCTCTCCACTCTCTCGGCTCTCTCACTCCTCTTCACTCTCTCGCTCTCTCGGGCTCTCTCACTCTCTCGCTCTCTCACTCTCTCGCTCTCTCGCCCTCTCGCTCTCTCGCTTCTCTTGCTCTCTTGCTCTCTCACTCTCTCACTTTCTCACTCTCGGCTCTCTCGCTCTCTCGCTCTCTCGCCTCTTCTCACTCTCCTCGCTCTCTCACTCTCTCGCCTCTCTCGCCCTATCGCTCTCTGCTCTCTTGCTTTCTCGCTCTCTTTACTCAACTCGCTCTCTCACTCTCTCACTCTCTCCGCTCTCTCGCTCTTCTCGCTCGTCTCGCCCTCTCCGCTCTCTCACTCTCTCGCTCTCTCACTCTCTTCGCTCTCTCACTCTCTCCGCCCTCTCACTCTCTCGCTCTCTCAATCTCTCGCCTCTCTCGCCCTCTCCGCTCTCTCGCTCTCTTGCCCTCTCGCCCTCTCGCTCTCTCACTCGATCTCGCTCTCTCACTCTCGTTCACTCCTGTCTCTCGTCGCTCTCTCACTCTCTCGCTCTCTCACTCTCTGCTCTCTCGCCCTCGTCGCTCTCTCGCCTCTTCTTCTGCTCTCTCACTCTCTCCTCTCTCACTCTCTCACTCTCTCGCTCTCTCGCTCTCTCGCTCTCTCACTCTCTCCTCTCGTCACCCTCTCGCTCTCTCGCTCTCTCACTACTCTCGGCCTCTCTCGCTCTCTCACTCTGCTCGCTCTCTCAGCTCTCTCACTCTCTCGCTCTCTCACTCTCTCGCTCTGCTTCACTCTCTCGCTCTCTCGCCCTCTCGCTCTCTCCTCTCTTGCCCTCTCCCCTCTTCGCTGCTCTCACTCTCGCTCTTCTCGCTCTCGCTCTTCTCGCTCTTCTCGCTCTCGCTCTTCTCGCTCTCGCTCTTCTCACTCTCTCGCCTCTCTTGCCTCTCGCTCTCTCGCTCTCTCGCTCTCTTTGCTCTCTCACTCTCTCACTCTTCTCACTCTCTCACTCTCTCGCTCTCTCCGCTCTCTGCCCTCTTAGCCCTCTGTGCCCTCTCGCTCTCATCACTCTCTCGCCCTCTCGCCCTCTCGCTTCGTCTCACTTTCTCTCGCTCTCTCGCCTCTCACCCTCTCGCTCTCTCGCTCTCTCGCTCTCTCGCTCTCTCGCCTCTCGCCTCTCTCGCTCTCTGCTCTCTTGCTCTCTTGCCCTCTCGCCCTCTCGCCTCTCGCCTCTCGCTCTCTCGCTCTCCACCTCTCTCACTCTCTCGCTCTCTCGCTCCCGTCGCCCTCTCACCCTCTCGCCCTCTCGCCCTCTCGCTCTCTCGCTCTAAGCCACTCAGGCGACCTGACGGACAAACCCTCTGCGACTCAGTCTTTCACCGACATGGGTAGATCCAGAGGGGCAAGGGGCCATGACCCTCTCCAGAACCGCCTGAAATCGGCGTAAAGTTGAATCATTCCTGTTTTTTTTCATTCGAAATATATATATTTTCTCACCGATGGATGTTCCCTCACCTGCAGTTCAATTTGGAAAATACAATATAAGCAACTTTTACAGAGGATATTTTGTTTAAATCAGCTACCAATGCATATGCAAGCACACTCGAGAGGACACTCCGATGAGTTTTCAGAATTATGTGAGACTTTTGGGGGATTAGCCCCTCCCTCCCCTCGTAAACCAACCGTTCAGGACTCACTTTTGCTCAGCGATGTTCCCTCACCTCCAGTTCGATTTGTTTCTTCCCCGCCAGCATTGCGTCTGAACAGAGCAACTACAGTGTGCTGATGTCGCCACAGAACATTACCATTCAGACCTAGCAACGCTATCCATTCGGATGTCAGCCGTCGGAATCCGTTGCCAGCCCAGTCCACTCGTCTGGCATAGCAATCGATCCATGGGCACTGGGCAGCCTAAGAATGGAGCGTTATGCATGAACGGTTCTGTTGCAACAGAGTACTGATGTTTCATCAGCAGAGCCGCTGCCATGAGAGTGATTGATGTTCCGGGATCAGCAAGTCTGTTATATTTGTTATGAATAAACATGGTTATGGTAGCGAATATTTGTTCTTATCGGACAGAGTCTGCATGGTAGCACACCCTTCCCATACAAGAACAGCCGATGTCCATATGTACCTACCGGTTGATAGACATACGTTAGTGCACGTGTGGGGGGCAGCCAATCTTGTCCGATTATATAACAGACAATATCAGTGATGTCATCAAAAATTATAATCGTGGTCTGCGCTTCAGGCAAGCCCCAATGTCATATTTCGTTGGAAGGATCTTAACCCTCGCCCGGGTAGGGGGTGGATGCTACCCCCTCTGTTTTTCCCTTATAACTCACGTAGTTTATGACCGATTTCAATTAAACTTTCAGTAGCCTAAATTTAAACAATTTGACATATACTCTCAAACTTCCACATTGTATGACCCGTGACATATGACCGGTTTCTCAAGGTCATGTCAGGCGAAACTTGCGTCCCGTAGTATCGATCCTTGTTACATGTTAAGTTTCCGAGTGTTTGACGTTTAGGAGCAAATGCAAAGGTGTTTCCAGGTGACAGGTGTGTCTTCTGCGCTGAGATTTTAACCTCGACTGACCTTTTCTAAGTTCAACCGAGGTTACTGACCCCCGATGACCTCCGATTACTTTTTGGCTTCTGACCGCTTTTAGGACAGTTTTTGACACTGATTTCAAATATTGGAGCTATTTGACATAACTATATGTTTCGCTGGGGTCATGCGCTTCTAAAGGTCAACTGAGGTCACTGACCTCAGATGACTTGACATGACCTTTTTGGAATTTCCGTTTTCTGGTCATTTCGTGACGCTGATTGCAAATTTTGCATGTATTAAGCATAATCGGATGTTCTTTTACCATTTTGGCTCGCTCAGTTTTTAATTTTTACACACTTACGATTTGTGACATTTTGGTCTTTGGCATGACCTCAGAGGTCACCTATTGTAAAGACATATGTCATCTGCTTCCTCTCGTCACAAGCAACACGCTCGTTTTTTAATCGAAGCTCAATTAGCAATAATCGAATCCAAATTTAATCGAAGCTCAATTAGGGGCGAAACGCCAGTGGGTCGTACCCCCCCCCCCCTACCCAGACACGCAGTGAATTTGCCCTACCCGTGCGAGGGATAATAATAATGCTCGAAAATAGTTAACAATAGTAACATTATTCACCTTAGGGGTTTAAATATATTCGACAAGTGCATTGTTATAAAATATATACCTAATTTCCTGCCGGGAGGGCAGATTCTGCCCCCTGGGTAAGTATTCTCGCGCACCGACCCTGAACCGTTTACGTCTACTCGTCTTGCAAGCTTTCGAATTTTACTTCAAATATGATGGCGCGTCTTCGTAATTTTTGTGTTGAAGAAAAATAACGGTGGGCAGAGGCCGCTCCAGGGTCCCATGTTTTTGGAGGTCGTTATGAATGCGGTTGTGCGTAATACTCCTTTCGTAGTTTATCGGTGAATATAAAAGCGTCAGAAACCTAAAGTCATGCTATCACATCATTACATAATTGAATTATACATTTGGGGGGCAGAGAACCGCACTCAGGTAAATAAAAGGAGGGCATATCCTCGTCCAATTGGCCCAACTTCAATAAAGCCAAATATAAAAAGGCGGTTCCGGCACATTGCACTCCCACGTTGTTTTACTGATCCGACTAGCAAGATATTTAGATAAATAGTTCAAATAACAAACCCACATGATGATGCTTCTCCATTCCCAAACTCTCACGAACAGCATAATATTTTTTATCGAGTCGAACAAATAAGTTTTCAATACCCTGATCGCTATGGTTTTGTCTGTTTTGTAACTGTGGTCCCTTTACACTGTAGACCATGAATGGAGGCTCACAAAATGTTATTCTTACATGCAATTTGGTATGTCCATACCAATGACCGTTCAAAAAACACCCCCAAATTTTCGTATTTTCTTTGCCCCCCGGCTACCGCATTTTTGCTAAACAAAAAGCGAATTCGGTTCCGGAAAAGAAGATTTTTCACTAAAATCGAATGGTGTTCGTCCCATCAAAATCGGCCTGAGCATTATCGAGATCTTGGGGCGAAGTGGCCCTTCCCCACGCAGGTCCCCCACAACCACGCAGTAATTCTGGGCTGCCCGCAGGGAAATAGGGTTAAGGAACAATTCTATGGAAAATAACGTCTGAACTACAGAAAGCCTTCCATTTTAGAGGAACTGGTAGCAGTGTCGAATGTATGAATGTTGGTGCGAACGTGTGCATAATTTCAGAATGGGCAAGAACTGCAACGCAGTCCGGAAACAGTGGCAGAGCGGCGGAAACATGGATGACAAGACATGCATACCGAACTAAGGTCAGTTCTATCACTGACACGTCCAAACACCATAAAACAGCCACCCCAATAACAATAAACCCATTGCTCACACTACAAAAAATCTTCTAACGGCAATAACAAGCCTAAACGCCACCGATTACGGTTCATGAGAAGGATTTTGACTGGTTTACTAAAGTCGAGAAGAAGTGGCATGCATCTCTATATGAATGCGGAAAATCGTTCCGTAGCTACACGAGTCCATATCTGCAACAGAAAAATGGGTGTGTATTTAGGTGTCTAATTCCCTATTCCTGCGGGGGCAGATTCTGCCCCCCCCCCCGGTAGTTTTTCTACCCGCCGCTTCTGAACTGTTAATCTATCGTCTTGGAAACTTTTGGACTTTTCTAAATATGAATAACGCGTGTTCTGTGAAAATTTTTTGAAAAAAAATCGCGCCCAGAGAGGCGGGCTCCACCCCCCCCCCCCCCCCCCCTCCCCCCCCCCCCCCCCCCCCCCCCCCCCCCCCCCCCCCCCCCCCCCCTTCCCCCCCCCTCGTCCCCCCCCCCCCCCCCCCCCCCCCCCCCCCCCCCCCCCCCTCCCCCCCCCCCCCCCCCCCCCCCGCTCCCCCCCCCCCCCCCCCCCCCACCCCCCCCCCCCACTCCCCCCCCCCCCCCTCCCCCCCCCCCCCCCCCCCCCCCCCCCCCCCCCCCCCCCCCCCCCCCCCCCCCCCCCCCCCCCCCCCCCCCCCCCCCCCCCCCCCCCCCCCCCCCCCCCTGGGTCATTGTTATATTGGAAGGTCGTTTCGAATGCGGGTGTGCGGCCGCATACTTCCTTCGTAGTTTTGCGGTGGAATAAAAGCCGTCAGAACTAAGTTGTGCCTGTTTGTACATCATACATAATTGGAAATTATGCATATTCTGGGCCAGAGGCGAATCAGGTACATAAAAGGGAGGGCGATATTCTCTGTCAATTTAGGACCAACTTTCAAATAAGCAAGATGAATAAAAGGCTTCCGCACATGGTGCCCCCCAACTTGTTACCTGAATTCCGGCCTATAGCACAATTTGTTACATTTAAACAATACCAGCAACCAAAGCCCATATGTGGATCGTTCCCACGTCCCAAACACTAAGGAAAAGCACATATTTGTATAAAAAATCCCCCATTTTTATACCTGAGTACGCTATGATTTTTATTTTTATTTGTACTTGTCCCTTTTAGAACCCCCTCACACATTATAAGCATGGCATTGAAAGCTCAAAAAACCGTTTTTTGCATGGAAATTCGGTCGAATCAACCATGGCCACCATGACCTTTTCAAAAAAACACACAAAATTTTCATATTTTGCCCCCTGGCCCCCCCATCTCTTTAAAACAAAAGAGCAAATTTCGGGATCCAAAAAGGAATATTTCGTCACGACGAATTCGAATGGTGTTGGTCCCATCGAAATCGGTTGAGCGGTTCTCGAGATCTCTGGCGGGGCAGAATCTGCCCCCCCCCCCACGCAGGTTAACCGAATTTCTGGGCCGCCGCAGGGAATAGGGTTAATAGAACCAATACTTCAAATTGCAAACATAAAAGTGCTCGCAACTGCTAGGTATGACAGCCACTGTTGGTAACCCTCGCCCGGAGTAGGGCAAGAACACTGCAGTGTCCGGGTAGGGGGTACAGACCCACCTCAAAGCGTTTCCCCCTAATTACTACGAGCTCGATTTAAAAAAGCGACCGTGTTAAATTGTCATAGTAACGAGATCGGAAAGAGTCATGGACACCCCGTCTCAGGTCCGAAGTTAATAGGTGATCTCTGATGTCATGACAACGACACAAATGTCATCAAATCGAAAATTTGTAAAAATCGAATACTGATAAAGCTAAAATCGTAAAGGAACATCTCAGTATGCTTACTGGGTGCCAAAATTTAAATCAGCGTCACAAAATGTCCTCAAACTGCCAAATTCCATAAAGTTCATGCCAGGTCATCTGCGGTCAGTAACCTTGGTTGACCTTTGGAAGCGCATGACCCCAGAGGAACATATAATTATGGATAATAGATCCCAGAATTAAAATCAGCGTCACAAATTGTCCTATAAACGTCTAGAAACCAAAAAAGTCATCTGATGTCATTAGAGGTCAGTGACCTCTGTTGACCTCTGAAAGGGTCATTAGAGGTCAAAATATCAGCGGAAGACACAACTGTCACCTGGAAACGCCTTTGCATATGTTCTTGAACAACAAACACTCGGAAACTGCACATGTAACAAGGATCGATACTGCGGGACGCCAATTACGTCTGACATGACCTTGAGAAACAGGACATAAGTCACATTTCATGCAAGTTGAAAGTTACAAATTTTTAGATTGTGCCAAATTGTTCACAAGTAGGGTACTGAGAGTTTCATCGCAATCGGTTGATAACTACGTGAGTTATTTTGGAAAACCGAGGGGTGGCATCCACCCCCTTACCCGGGCAAGGGTGTGAGACGTTTTTCGCACGTTATGTTTGGACAAGCATGAACTTAACATGCTTTAAATTAAATGTTTACAAATTCATACAGGTGTCCCCTGGAGCCGTTGAAATTTAACGTATACCTACTCTTCTAAACATGATTAGTCATTTCTTAATAATTTCACACATTTGGTACGAAGGAAGCAGAAATGCATGACCTGCTTCAAAAAAGACAAAAGTGATACGTGGCATTATCACTACATTATCAACAAAGAACATTTCATGCTGCTGCAATCGACTTCACTGTAACTTTACTGCACTGTAAAGTTGTTTAAATACATTTATAACATCGAAGTTTAAGTAGATGAATTTCCTTCGATGATGATCACTAAAACAGCGAACAGATAATAATATTTAACTCAATTTAAATGTCCTTCTCACTCCGAGAACGGCGTTTAACGGTTGTATCTCAAACGTTGCGTGCAAGCCTGGTGGCCTAGCCCGTTGACGGTGAGTGCTAGGGTGCAACCTTATTACTGTAAACAAAGGACCAGTTTTAGCTGCAGGATAGTTTCCGTTACCCATTCGCCACGATGCAGCAAGAATCAAACAAACATCCACAACAGCATCCCGACCTGTCCTTGTTGTGTTCCAGCATTAATCCTGTTAGTTCCGTCGTGCAACCACAAATCACATTCACACATAACCAAACACAAGGCGACCTCTCAATAACCGCCGACAAACGCTGCGGCTGTTGTGGCCGTCGCCGGGGGGGGGCTGCCCTTCACCGTGGCAGCGGCCGTTTTCCTGCATCGTGTGTGTCGTGTGACTGAGACCCGGAACGGGCGTCACGCTCAGTCCGTCAGCCCCGCCCGGGGATCGCGTGCTGCCCGCCGCCCGCCGCCCGCCGCCCGCGGGTCGTGTCACGGCTAGGCCCCACGCGACAGCTCGTGCGCCCCAGCATTGGCCGCGCTTTGAGCTGCAGGCGCCGGCAGGGAAGGGGGTCTGCCGTGCAAAGTGAACGTTCACTGAGGGAATTCGGAGCTAATGTAGCCGGTATTATGCTGCTCGTTTTATGTTGGGTTATTGTGTGGACCGTGGGTGCAGTCGAGGGGAGTTTGGCGGGTTTGTGTTTAAGCAGATACGCTACGTTAGTGATAATACAACAGATCGTGAGCAAGCATTTTCAGGAAAAATTGACTCTATTGTGCAAGCGGCATCGGTGCAGTGTTTACATTCTTGAGAAAACCACAGGTATTTTCTAACCAAATGAATATTGTACTAACGCTATGTAGCGGAACAATACTGGCCTCATTGCCTCAGGAAGATAACTGGTTAGCGCAGGTTATCTAGTGTTACTTTCCTTGCATGCCTTTTTGTATCATTTTGGGGGCTGGTATTTTCCTGTTCACATACAAGTTGGAAACATGCTACAGGAAGATTGACAGCCGTTTAAGTGTGACAAATTACCTGCTGAATGAACTTACCTAATGCATACAGCATTTCAGAAGAAAATATTAAAATGACGAGCTTGACATTCAAACAGCGCTTATGTTTTGTTCGCCCGATAGGCAGAGGTGAGAGGCGTAACTTTAAAAAAAAAACTATTGGGGTTGCACTTAGTTGTTAAGAACCCATTGGTACCACATCTTGTCATAGGCGTAATGCTAAATTCCCAAATTATGGGGTTGTAGCTACAACCCCCTTTGCATTAAAGTTACACCCATGCGGCGATAGGTCTGTTTTTTTGCATGTTTTTGTCCCATAAACAAAAAAGCATTTGGAAAAACCTAATTTCCTTAGCATTCAGTCAATAAATATGATAACAGTTTCTTGACATTGCGTGAATAAATGCACATTACGCACTGTATCCCTGGGTCTCGTCTCTGATCAAGGAAGGTCTATCTACAAGATCCAACGACGGATTTGGGATCCCAGCAGATCTCACAACCAAATGCAACAGTGGATCTTGGATTCCGGTGGAACTCCAAATTAACCCATTGATGCCGCTTGGGCACTTTAGTGCCCAACGCAGTTCCTCCCATCTCAGAAGTTCCTTAACCAACTGTGTAACGTGAAACATGAATGCTTGATCACTTCAAGGTCATGACAACCGACGGTCGGGTTGGCGTCCGGCGATCATATTTCTTCAGAGACGGTGGTCGAAGTCTGTCTGCGTCTGGAGCGCTGAAAACGGGAGATGGCGCGGCGGAAAAGAGGGTTATCTATTTCATATTTTGAGTACGTCCAATGACAAAAAAGTTTTCTTGCCGATAGCAAAGGGTTGGATGTTCATGTGCTTAGTGGAAAATCAGCAGCCATTTGTAAGTCCTGTGAGTGGTAGACCGTGAATTTTCAGATGGGCACTATAGTGCCCAACCGGCAGAAAGGATTTAAAATAATCAATAGCATTGTCAAACTGTATCATAATTATGGATATTTGTGTTGCTAATCGCAATAATTCTGGAGCATGCTGATAAAATTCTGTCACAAAAAAAGAATATCCTGGATGAGGAAGACGATTTAGATCTGGCTGAAGTAGAGTTTTGTCCACCTGAGGAGATGGCAGATGCTTAGTCGGCCAGTTGATGATGATAATGAATGAGGTTTTAGAGTGCCGCAACTGTCAGGTTATGTGGCCATTCTGATGACGGTGATGAGCTAACTGAGCTGTTCGATTACTTCCCAATATTTCGTTTTGCGTTGGATTCGGAGGCGACTCTCCGGCGCAATGCAGAATCTGAATAAGAGGATGCTGCTGATGATGCTGAAGGTGTTGAAGAACAATAAATCAAAGCCAGTGGCTATGGAGATACCAAGTGGAAAAACGGCAGTGCACAACACCACTGTTCTTGGCAAAGCTAATTGGGCATCAATTACACACATTGTGTTAAATTATTGACCTCGGGTCATCTCAGGTCCGGTCACCAGGCCAGGTCATGTGACCTGGCCTGGTGTTCACGCTCCAAAAAGTTCACGGTCGTACCACAGCCACAGTGTTATGCCAATCGGTCTCAAACGTACAGGATTTTATAACGTCATAGCCACCTAAAATGTGTATATAACGGATTGGTTTATATTGGTGACCCTAGGTCAGGTCATTCTCGTGACCTCCCTAATATAAGATAATGAGAAAATATTAAAGTGATTCTTTTTCCGCAGATACGCATGGTATCCGTCCGAATCCTTCTAGATTATGAAATCATAGGCCATTATTGATGATCCAGGTGTAATTTTCGTTCAGTGCCTTACAGGGTCACCAAAGATCATGCGAGGTCATGAAAACTTAGTTATCAATAACTATCGACAGAAGGAAGATAGAGAAGCAGAACCAAAACCAAAGTATTTGTCTCGTCGAGATGTGTCTCTCAATATGCCACATGACCTACTTGGTTCACCACTTAACCTTGACCTGAGGTCAAATTTATACGTTGACCTATACCGGTCAACATGAATATGACTAAATGGTCACAAACAAAATTATAGGGCTAATGAATTATGTTAGATGTCATTCAACACCCAAGGTGTCCTTTATTTGCATGAAAATTGTTGGATAACTCGGTTTGCAATGCCAAATACGTCCATTCTTTAGTACATAATGATATCGTGTCTGCCGATTGGCCAAGCCGCACTCCAACGGTGAGCCCACTCCAAAAAATCACGGTTTGGAGCGACTGATCAGGCTAGTATTCATAATGTGGCATCAAGAGACTCCAAATAGTCATATATCAACCGGACATTAAAAATACCAAAATCAAAAATTTCGGCATTTATGGGTTAAGTTGTAGTATCTTGGATCGCACTATGAGATAATCATGCACAATAGGCCTATTATGTAGGTACCCCGCAGGATCTTAAATTACACACATTTCACAAGATCCCAAGTAATGTTGCACAACTATTTGAGTGTGTTTCCCATGGAGCCAAATAACAGACCTACGGAATGCGACACGTTCCATTTACAATGGAAAATAATCAACACTCACTAAAACTATGGTTCGTTTTTGGAACTTATTAAGTTTTGTGATGGATCCGTTGGATTTTTCTACCAAATACAGGAAGCGCATGGTACGGGATTCCGGTGGATCACTGGAGAGACGGCGCTGGGGAGTTCGGATCTCAATCAGTCCCAATAAGTGTTTTAAAGCGAATCCTTTGGCTCATTGGATCCATAATCCGGCCACCCCAGGAATCGAATCCCTTGGCCTTTCTTGGGCTTTAATTACACGCCTGAGCACAAGTACTTCGGGGAGCGAATTAAATTAGAAGCTAATACCAACAATAGGTAGGCTTTTAATCTGCTTCGTAATGGTGGAAAAATGGTGTTTATCTTTTGTCATTTTAGTTTCCCTATTTTGACTATATATGGCTTATATAATTAAAGTGTATCTCATAGCAAAATACATAAACTCCAGGAGGAAATAATTCGAGGGTCGCTTGCTCGATCATTGCTCAAAGTTTGTTAACAAAGTTTGTGCTGCTTTTAATTGCTATGCTTCTGGGAAATACTTTTTTTTCCGATAGTTCACCTAATGTAATGGAAATGTTTAACTTCAGCATTATAATGCGGAAGTGTCCGTTTAAGGAGTTTCCATTTTGAGTGTTTTTGCCAATGTATTGCCTTGTGCTTTCAGGCTTTACGATGCCTAGCATGACGGTACACCGTGAATAGCCGCGTTGAACATGAAACACAGCCTGTTAGCCGGAGGAACCATCCACAGTCTACGTCAATGTCCAGACACGCAGTATTGCGAACAAGGCACCTTGCTGATAGCTCAACACGGTCCAATTGTCTCATTTAAGTGTCGTGCTGATATTAACAAAATCCCCAGCCAATAATGCATTGCTTTCCAAATACGTGTCTGTATTGATGAGATTTGGTGAAGAATCTCTTCCGCGAAATGTCAATATCCTTTTGCTGACTGCAGTGTGTACGCATTACAGGGGGAAACGGTCAGTGGACAGTACGTATGGTACGGCTCAGGCTTCAGCGATACCACTCGCCATGGGCGCCGCCACTTTCTGAAAGTTGGGGGGACAGAGGCATTCTGAAGCCGATTATTTCCGTGTAACGGCCAACGCCCATAAGCCTAATGCTTAAATATGACAATGTTGGGGGAACGTGCCCCCCCCCCCACACGTTTCGAACGCCCATAGTCCATACTAGTGATGTCATTTTCCCAAAATTTCCTGACCAAAACCAATCCAATACTAAACAGGAGGCATTTTCGTTTTCCAAATATTGACCGATTTGGTTGAGGCCAAAAATGTCCAAGATTTGACCGATTTTTGAATCGTATACTTATTTATACACACTGGCAAAAGCAGCTTTGATAACATCATAATTCATAAAACGCGCATGTACAGTTTCCAAAAAGACATTATAGTTGTGAAAAAGGAACTAAGTACTTTGCAAAGCAAATTAGTGGATGTTGGAAATTAGCCAGCAAGACCAAAGACATCTACATTAATTAATTGAATTTCGAGCAAATTGTGTATCAACTTGTTGGATAGAAATCAGAAAGCGTAAAAATGTGACAAAAAGTGAACTGTTTAAGATTAAGCTGACCGAAAAGTATCAAAAAAATTGATAAGCCTGACCGACCGATTACCGAATTAGTCACACATTTTTTCGGGAACCAAAATTTTGGTTACCGATTGACACCACTAGTCCATACCACTTTCTTCCGCCCTAATTTCAGCAACGTTTTACTGCATTATTTCACTGCTACACGATGGTACCGTCATCTATATTCTATACCAAGAGCTTTTTCAAGTCGCTGCCACCGTCTCCGAGCTGAAATAGGTGGCGCTCTAATCTCTATACGCTTACAGATACCACTGCAATGACGGTCTGAAAGAAGCCGCATAGAGCTTATCAGTATTCACTGTTCAGTGGTTCTCAAATAGGGTATAATTACCCCACTTGGGGTAATGGATCCATCGGGCTGGTGTAATGGCGACTGAGCAGCGAAGTGAGAAATTATAGCCGATTTGCTTGATGACGCACAAATCGCTATGCACTTATCTGATCTGGATCACAGTTTCTGTTCCACTCTCACCAAATTATCGCAAAGAGCATCAGGATCAATTTAAGTTCACCTTTTGGTTTGTTTTAACAACAATTTATAAGGCTTTCGTTACGGAATAACAATGTTATTTGAATTTAATCATTAAATAAAATTATTCCCTTATTCGAAGTTGTTAGTTTGGAAAAAAGGTACCTAGCGTGCTTCATGAAGGTCACTGACAACGTCTTCCTTCCCTACGTCCTATATGTAAGCAAACCGTAAGACCAGAAGTGAAGTATGTGCTCCAGGAAGCATGACGACGTCCCTGATTGGTCAATGAAACAAATTGCCGGCACTAAATACGTCGTCGGCCAAGCGCATCGATGAGCTTCTGATGTAATTGACAGTTTTATATTTGTGTTGTGGGAAAAAGATTATTCATGATTATACAAAGCATAGTGATGTATACAGCCAGAGACAAGACTATACATAACTCATCATGTTTAAAATAAATAACGTAATTTTCAAAAATTGAGGGTCGCAAGTCACAACTAATAAATAGGCCACCTAAAAGTGCATCGGTGCACTGCTAATTTGGTTGCCTTTTCATTCAATGGATATCAACTGTAGAAGATCGGCGGGCAATAATCACAACAAGCAGAACGCAAAATATATTTTTCACTCAATTGCGTAAAAAAGCAACACGGGAAAACAACACGACAATACAACACGGCAATACAACACGGGAAAAGCCCGCAGTTTTTAGAACCAAAAGGGCTTGCAAGTACCTGCTGGTCTTTAAAAGCGTTGAACGCTCATCAACTTTAACTTGAAATGCCTTTCAGTAGGAAAATTGCTATGCAAAATGTGATGAATTTACAATACATTTTGGTCTCGCCTGTCGGTTATATCGTCACCAAACTTCCAGTACCTTATTGCATATCAATTTGACATCTGCTGCCTGAAGGAAAATGATGAGGCTATGATAGGTTAAACAGGAATGACGTCAGAGTGACGTCATGTTCTGCGTTTTTTGTTGAAAAATAAGGTTTTGCGGGAAACGCTGTCAAAAGTACAAATATATCAGATAACTTCAATTGGTATATACCAAAAGACAGATAATGAACTCGGCTATCAAACTGCTATCTTCGTTTTCCACAGTTGAATGAAACTCAAAATTTTGAGAAATCCAAAGACATTTGTGTTTTGTTTTTATAAATTTAAGAAATAAACATAAAAACGGAATATAGATATTCCAGAAGAGTGCAATGAATATGCGTATCAAGTTTGAAGTTGATATCTTCTAAAATGACTGACTTACAACCTTTTAAAGCCAAAATTCGACCACCTCTACAGCATAACCCTGCATACAAATCGCATTCCATTTTTTGCCTTTTACTTCTATTTGTATGGAAAAAGCAATGTTCCAAGCTCATTTTTCGCGTTCTAGTCGAAAAATGAGCCCATATTCATTTGTTACAACTCCTAATGACCGTAATCTGCAGTTTGACCTCGTGACCTCAGATGACCTTGACCTGACCCAGGGTCAACAACAGCTTAGGATGGTAATTAAAAGTGTTAGATACACGAATCATACCGATTTATCAACTGATTATGCGTTTAATATCGCATTTTTGCGCGACAATTCCAACCACCGGACTTTGATGACACGGTCAAACATTTCGTCTTTGACGTGACTTGTGACGTCATCAGTGACCCTGAGTTTAACAATATTGTATTGTCTTCAACAAATGTAACAGGGCTATCTAATAGCGTTTGAATTTTTTAAGATCGGTCGAGTAGTTCCGGAGATCAGAGGTGGGCTATAACCAGGTAACAGATACCGTTGTAACAACGTTGTGAAAAATCAAGTTGGAATTTTACGTTTTAACAACGTTGCGACAAAATCGTGAATGTTGTGAAGAAAAAGTTGCATAAACGTCGCTGTTAAGCGTTACAGCAACGTTGTATCGTTACGATGTCACAAACTTTGTTCTAGTACTTTGGAGGAACAGTTCGAACATGTGGTACGATTATATCTAAATAGAGATATTCACCATCTTTTTAACGATTAAGTGATCAACCACGTAAGTCACGTTAGCTATGCTTGTCAAAAGTAAGTTGTAGCACACGTTGTTTCACCAACGTTTTGTGAGCGCACAAAGGTAACGTTTTTGACAACACTTCCTGAGTCTACAAAATTAACTATCACAACGTTGTGTAGCTGTGTTGCAGCCTTGTCACAACGTAGCGACAACGTCAAATTGTTAGCTGGGTAAATAGCCCCCCCCCCCAGTAACTCGCGTTACAGAATATACACTAGTAACGTACGGGTTAAATACTTAATATTGCTCAGCTTTGATATACGCTGCGACACATATTTTATACTAAGAGCAAAAACGCCTACTTACCTATATTCCTGTCCCTAGATGGCACTAGTAGTGAATGCCTGGAGTTATGCTGTACCGCATATCTTGAAGCCGTGAGGCGTGAGCTTACTGTGCAATGGGGGGAGGAGCAGTGGTGGAACTTTATATCTCTTGGGGAGGGCCCGAGCCCCCCCCCCCCAATCTGGTCAAATTTTAACATTAGGCCTATGGCGTTGCATGGTAAGAACTGATTTAAAATCTATCAAATTAACATTAGAGCCCCCCCCCCCGAGCGATTTCATAAAGTTCCGCTTGTGGGGAGGAGGTAACGGATCATTTTGTCTTCAAAAGGGGTCAATTATTTAGTTATTTTCACTCCATCTGACCATTCCACTCATCGAGGGATGCTCATTGGTCATCGTCATGCATATGACATCGCGAGATTAAACAATAGAATGCTAAAAGCTCCCTACTATTAGGATAGAGGCAAAGCGAAAGTGACAATAAAATAATCGGGGACTCGTCTAAAGAAATTTGACTGGGGGGCTGACGTTAACTTCAACCCTAACATGCAAGGGCGATGGAACCTCATTTGAAGTTGGGGGGGTCAATTGTCAAAATTTTGGATTTTTTAGTCAGACTTTGGTTAAAAACCAACGTTGTTTTTTTGACAATTTTGGGTCAAAAAGGATTTCCAATCCGAGACAGGCCATTTTCGTAGAAATTGTCATTCACGTGTTTTAACGTTTTATTTGGCAATTTGTTTTAAAAAATGTATTTTTGCAAGTTTTCCATCATTTAGCTATTTTTGGAACAAAATGTCATGTAGGAACGGACGTCGCTAAATTCGGTATAACCCTGTCATTTTGACGCAACCTGCCTAATGTTTCAATAGCTGACGTAAATTATTGATAGTACGCGAAAGGTACAGTGTAGTGCAAAAGTTCTGTTCCGCTGTCTCCTGCCTCTGTCTGTCGGCTGCTGCACGCAGTGGAATCCAATGCAATTATATACATCTCCCAGAGGTGCAAAAATCGTACGCCACACCCCACGTGCGAAGTGACCAATTTGCATCTTAAATGAGCTGAACTGTGACTCCGAATGTTGTACTTTCTGAATCATCGCACTTATTAGTTAACCCTTTTACATCGAATATAGAAATGGTTAGCTTTTGGGAAAAACTTTAACACATTTTAGTGATTCTATAAATAATTTGGGTATAATTTCAACATTTTCAGATTGTTAAAGACACGTGAAGTTTTTTTTTACCACTCCAAAACATATTTAAAAAACAGCGGCTGGGCCCCAGGCTGAGCGGGTGCAAATCTTACGGCTCAAAGTGGGTGACCCTATTGCCTTCACCATTGCGACTTGTGACCAAGTGGCGGCGCACTTTGCTGTGACCATTGCGAACCATTGCGGTGGAAGGTTCCCTTCAGGCATCAAGCGTTCATGCACATTTCCTCAGTGATGTTTAATACCGACGAGCTGCCAAAAGCATCTTCTGCTTTGAAGGTCGAGGCAAGCCGGCAGGTTTTTGTTACATTCCGAATCTGTGTTGAAGATCTGTGTGTTGAAGGAGATTCAAGGGCTGATTTTTGATTATTGTGTTCGGACTTTTCATTGCATTTTTGTTGATGAATCACTTGCATCGATGAGTCTTCTATGAAATAGTATTTGTGGATATTGTAATATTAACTCTTCACTTCTAATTCTGGCCCTTCTCCTTGTTAAATGGAAGAGCAAAGAAGCAGCACGTACAAGCGAAGCGCAAATAAAGAGCATTTATCGGAAATTTGGAGGAAAAACTCTTTGACGAAATTAGTTTTTGGGATCACTTTTCCTCCTTCTCAGGCAGGTGCGATATGCAACAGGTAAGATGATTTCAAGGCTGGGAGTTGGACCTGAGCATGGGGCATTGTTTCTCCCGCACAGGTTTGAGAGGGGGAGGGGACTTAAGCNAGAAACATAGAGCAACGCGGAAAAAAAACGGCATGTTGCCTGTCATGTAAGGAATCCGATGGTATATAATTTTTCGTTTCAGGTCAACGGGTGACCTTCCAAGTTCCAGGTCAAGTGAATGACCAAAAATCGACCACATCCAAAAAAGCGATTTTGCTCAGACCGTCGTAATTATTAAAGTTATGAAAATACAATTATTTGGTTGGCGTCTAGTTGTTGGTCGTTGAATAAGCTATCTGCCCATATATCAATTTTTAGGTCTGGGTTAGTTAATGACCACTTAGGTCACGGAAATCGTCACCATCGATGATAATTGCTGTGAGCGATTAGCATTAGCAGCCTCGACTCGATCACGTCCAGGATAGCGATCAGAAAACCTCAAAATTATAATATGATAAATGCAAATACAAAGGTATGTTCCTAGACCAGTTCTGGGCTCTGGCTCCTGTTTACAGAAAAGGTACTTATTTGCTCGTATCTGGTAAAAAAGTAAAAAAAAAAACGAATACAAATGGTGTCATAAGTTTCTTACACTTAGTCAGGTATCACTCAGTCAAAAATATAGAAATTGCTTTGAAATTGGGTTTGGTTATTGTTTTTTATAAGTTCTCTCACAAATATTCTGGTCTTTTATTTATCTTTGATTTTTTTTCTATTTTTTTTCTTTACTTTTGAAGGGTCAAAAACATGTTTTTTTAATCCAAAACTGCATTTGAAAGTAAATGTAATTTTATGTCTTGTCTGCTTTACGTTTGCATCTTGCATCAAAAGTCTATTTTCCATGATTTTTCAAACATTCACCTTTTTTATGAATATGACATCAAAATGTCATTATCTCCAAAACTTTCAGACCCAAATTTCAATGAAATTTTGACAGGATACGTATAATTGTTGTAAACTCAGCTACTAAAAGTTTCAGAAAGATGCACAGCATGTGTAAAAAGTTATTTAAGAAAAACCTCTGGGGGGGGGGAGGGCTGTCAGGCCCCCATAGGGCAAGGGTTAAGATGGGCTACGTGGGCTCAGCATGCACAAGTGAACATGGGGATGATGTGGGCCAGGGTGGGAATTCTACTTCTTTGTGTTGGTGTAGGAGTACATATCTTCACAATGGAAAGAGTACACAAATAACCTGATGGTAGGCCAAAAATAAGAAATACTGATACATTTATGATGAATGTTGTATAAATATTAATGCATTCATATATTCATGTAAAGGTACATGTCAATGTATTATAAATATTCAATAAATGTTTATGAGGAGTACAGAAACAAATCATTTTTACCAGTTGTAATTTGTGAGTACAACATTTGTTGGTAGTCTAAAACCAACAAACGTGAACTTTTCCAACACTGCAGATGTGGGCATACATACCCATATGGGTCCCATGTCACATGTGGGTTTGAGGAAGTTAGAAGGTGGGGTGCTAGTCCATATGGTAACCATGTGGAATTTTGAAACCTCTTCCAAAACCATGTGGGCACTATGTGGGAAAGGTGGGCACTGGGCAGCCCTCATGATTACCATGTGGTTACCATGTGTCTGTGTTATGTGGGTTGGCCTGGGAATCCTGTTCTCATTGATGATAATGATTGGGGCTTAACAGAAATAGTTCACCATCAACATGGGTTTTGAACTGAGATAGCAGTTTTGTAACCTGTGTTGAAAAACCATAACTGCAAGTTTTCTGGGCTGAAAGGGCTCTCCAGCCAAATATATTATACTTTTTGTAGAAGGAATGTGGTCCATAAATAAAGAATGTCACGATTGATGTTGCAGAGAGTACGCATATAGTTTTGATAAAATTAATAATGTACGTCCTTCTGTCCTGAATAGGCGCGATGTATGGCTATTTTTCACATCATGAAAAGAAGTCGTATTTTAAAATATAGTCAAATCGTGTTTGAAAAAACAAACAATCCAAGGTGAACTATTTCCTTTCAAGGCGCCGCAACAAAATAGTTAAATGGCGCCAATCCTGTTCTCATCAAGCTCGTTTTCAGGAAACAGTCATATGGTAATGTCAAATCCATTAGGTGCCTACATCAATCATTGCATGTTGTGAAGAGATTCTCTTGGATCATGAATCCCAGTTCAGAACCTGGGCTCCATGCACAACAGTGCATGGCATGTCTAGTGAGCATATCTCTTAATGTTCCGAAGGATATCGATGATCAAGATCCGTAAACAGACACATACCTATTCAAACCAATCAAAACTAAAAAGCATATATGTGACTTTAACAGCCAAGAAAAGTAAAATTAACATTATGAAATACATACATACATTGCCTAACCAGTGCACATAATTTGAATTCAGATGCATATCTGTTATACTCTGGCGTGCAAGACCGGATCGTAGCTCAAGCTAGAATGAGAAAGAGGTTAAATACCTGGATGTTGAAAGGTCCGTAGTTTAAAACAAAGATTTTTGATCCTAACTAACCAAATTCATCAACAAAAATGGAACTAAACCACCCAATACATCACCCCAAACGTTTCAAATGAAGCTGGATCAAGGCAGGGTGATAAGTCTATTAAAACCATAAGGATACCAGTCATTTGACCTTGAACTCGACGGACCGCTGGATGACGTCATCGGAGGCAGACGGCTTCGGCGGCGGCGGCGTGCTTGCGCGGTAGTCAGCTGCCAGTTACAGCTCGCCAATGGCGCACGAAGGGAGGGGGGGGGGTCATTTGGGTCAGCTGACCTCTCGAAATTAATGAGGGGCATATATCACAAGGACCCGAATTCTGGCCCATACCTGGCGGCTGGCAGGGGCCCACGGCCCGGTCTTGGTCAGGCCTGATCGAGGCAGGGGTTGGGTTTTGGCGAAGGCGTGATATGGTGCCCGGTCAGGACGAGGGCCCAGTCATTGCATAAAATTATTGATACAGGCCCGTTTCTGATAGGTGTCCGGTCTTGTCAATTCCGATCGAGGCAGTGACCCGGTGCTGGCAGGGGTGGAACTTTATATCTCTTGGGTAGGGCCCCGAGCCCCCACAATGATTTCATTTTTTTTTTTAAAATTAGTCCGATTTTTTTTTTTTTTTGGGCGTTGCATGGTACGAATTGAGTTAAAATCTATCAAATTAACATCACGGGCCCCCGGCCGATTTCATAAAGTTCCGCTTGTGCTGTCAGACGTTATATGGGGCCCGGTCAGGAAGAGGGCTCGGTTACAACAGGGCCCCGTCCTTCCATATTTTTTATACAGGCATGTTTCTGATAAATCAGGTCCAATCGAGGCAGGGATTCGTTGCTGGTAAATTCAGCAATCGGTGCGAATAGATCTCAAGACAGCGGGGTAGAAAATTGGCCACTCGTCCGCCCTCTGGTGTGTGTATGGAGATACCCGAAACACGACAAGAAATTTGGCATTTATTCTCGCAATCATACACGACATCTACGGCAGCGAAGAGCGTCCACACGGGCAGACATACGGGGTACGGAGCACAGGGGGCACACATTGTCTGGCAGAGATCAGTCAAACGGCCCGAGTCGAAGGCAGACCCCACGGAGCCCACATCTGACGCCAACGCAAAACGAATCGATCGCATTATACAGACGCTAGAATTCCGAGCACAGGGCTCGATTTCGTAAAAACGTGCATCGGGGAAGTCAGACTGGTAATACTGAATGCATGATTCGAAGATAACAAACACAACCGAAATCAAGAAATGGACGGTTTTCGGCCCCGACGCGGAAGCCTCGACGGCGAGCCAGACAACCCACCCCCACCTGTCACTGCACACACACACACACAGAGATCCACACACAGACACGCACACGCAGCCGCTGTGAGACCCGCCCGGAACGTCGCCGCACACGCGGTGGTCCGGTTACAAGCACAGCGCGGTATGTACACCGGTATGGCGTTTTGGGGGCAAACAGCAACGTCAGGATGTCCAGAGGAACGGCGCCAGACTTCAAATGTCGGCTCTTGTACAGTGTAGTGCAAATGTTCTGTCCACTTCATCGTCAACACCCGATGACAATGTTCCCGGCGAATAGATCCTTCGTGAAAACGGCTGGTAGCAGTCCTTTCAGTGCTCTATTCGAGTAAGCCCTCCATTTCCCTGGGGCGATGTTTGTTTTCGTCTGAAGGAAGCTAGCGTAGAAAACATTCTTTAAAAAAATTGGTTAAGCGCACCATTTAGTTCATTGTCAACTTTGTCCATCAGTGCTACACGCAAAGAAATCTATTGTAACTATTATTGCCCTCGCCCCTGATACCGGGGGAGAGGGCTATAGTAATTGCATTGGACTCCATTGCGTGCAGCACCGACAGCAGTGCTTAAAAATTCAGTCAGGTGGCAAGGATGAATCTATTTGTTCATGCTAGCAGACTGCTCGAAGGTAGAGCAGTCTGATAGCATGAACAAATAGATTCATCGTTGCCACCTAACTGACTGAATTTTGCAACACTGACCGACAGACAGAGGCGGGGACAGCGGGCAGAACATTTGCACTACACTGTACAGCTGCATAACCAACTTTACAGAGCACGGACGCCATTTATGCACGAGTTTCCGCAATATTTGATTCCACGGTTGTTGCATTTTCAAGAAGCTAAGACGATATTTGCATGCGAATGAAAGACACTCCTACGATATGAATCTGAATGAATCATGAACCTGATGATGAATCAATGTGAACAAGAACCTGAATTAATTAACATATTCTTTAATTATCCATTTATGTTCAAGTTTATCATCACATAAACTATTTAAATTTAACGCATTATGTGTGTTAAATTGAATGCGGTTGATAGTCTTTCGATACACCATCAACAATGCAATTAAGAATATAACAGCTTAAAAATAAAGCTACTCAGGCTAGCTCGAAGATTGGTTTGATTCTAGTCCCTGATAAGAGCACTGCTTTCTCCAAAACAAATATCGTTCAGGTTAATGAAAACGCGTCAACCGTA
Organism: Semibalanus balanoides; assembly: GCA_014673585.1. Classification (NCBI taxonomy): domain Eukaryota; kingdom Metazoa; phylum Arthropoda; class Thecostraca; order Balanomorpha; family Balanidae; genus Semibalanus; species Semibalanus balanoides. Next base: position 52,224 of record VOPJ01012712.1, read on the forward strand.
AAACCATCGAGAAAATGCATGTAACATTAGTACGCAGACTGGCTTCTACTATATACAAATACACTTCATCATCTAACATGGAAATACACAATGTCGAGCTCAATAAGAAAGCGTGTCCGTTCACCTCACGCGCGCAATTACCGTTTGATGAACAAGGCACACAAAACACGACATGAGAAAATGCCAGCCGAAGCCTTTGTACTGTAACCAGTCAACATGTCGATGGCCTTCGCTGGCAAGATCACTGCGGCGGCGGCGGCGGCCCGCAGGCCCGCAGTCCCTAACCGGACCGCCAGTCTCCGTCCGACCAGCACTGGCACCGGTCAGACGCCCTGACCGGCGACCCAGCCCCTCCCCTCACATCTCCACAGGCCATCGCTGCTCCGTGCCGCCGCTCCGTGCACGTCTCCTCAGACGCCGCTGCGGTCCGGTCGTCCCTGACCGCAGTTCAGACGAACCCTCCGGGCGTCGGGCTGGCCGCGGCAGGGCGGCGACCGGTGCGTCCAGTCCTCCGCTGGCCGCCGACAAGCCACAAAACTCCCTGCCGTCTGAAGCGTCGCCAGTGTGGCTCCACAGCTGCATCCACGCGGTCCGCGCCGGACGGGGCACAGGTCCGCCGCCATCGCCGCTCCGCGCCGCTACACTACACGGGCGGGCTCATCTCGGGCGCGGCGGCTCACTTGCGCAAGTCGAGCACAAACACCTGCCAACACGGCCAGGGTCGCACGTTAGCGCATCGGCTCCGGGGCCGGCCACATGCGCAAGTCCAGCACGAACACCTGTTGACACAACCACAGACAACGTCATGACGGGCAACTGTGACACCGCCACAGACGTCATGACGGGCAACTGTTGACACCGCCACAGACACGTCATGACGGGCAACTATTGACACCGCCACAGACGTCATGACGGGCAACTGTTGACAACACCAGACGTCATGACGGGCAACTGTCGACAGAACCACGGACAACGTCATGACGGGCAAGCTTTAGACAGACCACCAGACGTCATGACGGCAACCGTTGGAACAACACCAAGACGTCATAACGGGCAACTGTGGACAACGACCAGACGTCATGACGGGGGCAGACTGTCGAACAGAACCACGGACAACTCATGACGGGCAACTTTGACAAACACCAAGACCGTCATGACGGCAACTGTCGACAGAACCAGCGGGACAACGTCATGAGCGGCAACGTTGACAAGAGCCCACAGGACGTCATGACGGCAACTGTTGACAAGACCACAGACGTCAAGACGGGCAAACTGTGACAACAACCAGACGGTCATGACGGGAACTAGCTGACACCACCACAGACGTCTGACGGGGCAACTGTTGAACAACACCACAGGACGTCATGACGGCAACTGTCGAGCGAACCACGGACGTCATGACGGCGCGAACTGTCGACAAGAACCACGACGTCATGACGGGCAAACTGTTGAGCAAGACCACAGAACGTGCCATGACGGGCAACTGTTGAAACACACCACAGACTTCATGACGGGCAACTGTTGACCAACACAGACGTTCATGTACGGGAACTGTCGACACCGCCACAGACGTCGAGTATGGAAGGACAACTGTTGACAAGACCACAGACGTCATGACGGGGAACAACTGTTGACAACACCGAGACATCCATGACGGGTGACAAGCTGTGTGACAACACCAGACGTCTCCATGACGGGGCAACTGTCGACAAGACCAGACGGTATCCATGAGGGCAACTGTTGACAAATACCACAGACACGTCATGACGGGCAACTGTTGACAAGACCACAGACGTCATGACGGGCAACTGTTGACAACACCAGACGTCATCATGACGGGCAACTGTTGACAAGACCACCACAGACGTCATGACGGGCAACTGTTGACAACACCACAGACGTTCATGAACGGGCAACTGTTGACAACACCAGACGTCATGACGGGCAACTGTCGACAGAACCACGCCACAGACGTCATGACGGGCAACTGTCGACAAGACTTCCACAGACCGACAACGTACAGGGTATGGCACGGGAAAGTGCGACTGACCACTGGCGACGAAACGAAGCGACGATGAGGGTAAATTGCCTTTAAATAAACGACGTCTCTAGATTGAGTTTTGCTATGCCATGTCAAATGCATGTTAGTGAGGATATGCATGTTTGACTTTCACCAACAATGAGCCAGTAGCTGTTGCTGCAATTATTACACAGACACAACTTACAACCGATTTTGACGCCTACTGGAATTGTTTATCACAATGGCTAACGATACACAATCATGCGAGTATTTACGTTATGTCATTTATCCATGTAATACGTATCTGGAAATTCCGATCATTAGCCTTTTTCATAAAGATATACACACTGGTTGTATGTGTAAATTGTAGGTTTGCAGTATTTTTGGGAAGCACATATATGTTATATGTAGTTATATGAGCATATTATATTATAGAAACATATTGTATGTTGGCACATTTACAATTCTGCTTACGCGGCGTGTGTAATTTTTGATGACACGTATTAAATGTGTAAGTTGTAAAATCGGAATCTACAACCTACACATACAACCGGTGTGTAGATAGCTTTATGAAAAAGGCTACATGCCGCGCTCCTGCGTCAGTTGAAAGGGTCAAAGCCGGCGCCACACGGTATCCGAACTGACCGCACAGCCACATAAACATTCGATCGAGTCGTCACATGACCGGCAACACACACAAACATGCGTTCTCCGAGCGTTTATCGAAGGGTTCGCGGAAGTTACCGACGCGACACCCAGCCGGCTACTTACGCTGCCGTCGCTGGCACTTGCGCCCACTTTGTCGCCCTTGGAGTTCCAGCACACCTCGAAGATGCCGCCCGTGCCCTTGTAGCTGTGCACCAGCTGCCCGGTCTGCAACACGATGGTGACGGGTCAGACTGGAGTGCAGCACAGGGATGGTACACACAGCGCACGGCGGAGGACGTGGCAACACGACGAATGAGACCAATCCCAGAGATTAAACCACAAAGGCTTGACGAGAGCCCATACAGCCGCTCCAACGTCTGGCTGGTCTGACTGTGACTGACTCCAACTGATCGACTGGCCGGCGTAGCTGACCGCGGACCGACTCTAGCCACTGACTCCCTGACCGATTGCCTGAGTGGCTGCCGACTGAGTGACTGATTGCCTGAGTGGCTGCTGACTGCGTGACTGATTGCCTGAGTGACTGCCGACTGCGTGACTGATTGCCTGAGTGACTGATTGCCTGCGTGACTGATTGCCTGCGTGACTGATTGCCTGAGTGACTGATTGCCTGAGTGACTGCCGACTGACCTGCGTGGACCAGATGTGCACACACTTGTCGAAGCTGCCGGACGCCAGGTATTTGCCGTCGGGCGAGAAGGCCACACTGTACACCGGCTCGGTGTGTTTGGTCAGCGTGTGGATGTACTGGCCGCGCTCCACGTCCCACAGACGTACTGTCGAGTCAAACGACGCGCTGTCCGGCCACAGGAGGACAGAGGTCAGTGGCCATGGCCATTCAAGTCAAACGACACACTGTTCTGCAACATCTGCGTCTGTAGGCGCTGCAGGCACAACAAACGTGTGCAGGCGCAACGTTAGGGGAAGTTAGCCCATTGGCCAACAGGGACACGCCGGACACACGGTAATTACAGTGAGCAGCAGGAGACGTTTGATTTCAAATACAGTGAGTCTCGCCGAACGGTTTATGGTACTTTTCAACACTATGATTGAGAGAACCGAGCATAACATGATGATTGCTGGCCAGCAATGGAGTCACACGATTATGTTGTAACACACGGTGGCTAACACGGTGCTGAACGCTAATTCCGTGGAGTAAGGACATACACGTTGAAGCGAAGCCAGCAAGAGTTATGATCTATTCTAAATACTCCTCGCAAAAACGCCAGACATCAGCAGCAAAGCGTCGGCACCGCTCACCTGGCCAAGATGAGGTTCATGTTGGGGTTGTTGGTGCCGGGCCCCGTCGGAGACCATTTGATGGTGTAGATCTCCTTGCTGTGGGCCTGCAGGTCGTGCACGCACGTGTCCTGCTTCATGGACCAGATCTTGAGCGTCATGTCGTCCGAGCATGAGGCCAGCAGGTTACCCAGTGGGTCCCACTTGATGGCGTTCACCTCGTTCTACAGGCAGCAGCGGGGCGAAGCTGGGGTCAGACAATGCGCGTACAACTGGGCAGCGCCACAGCACGGCACAAGAGAGGCAGTGTATGAATCAATAGCGATACGGCAAAATATAGTCCAGTGCCACTGTATCCGCACAGCTTATTCCCTAACGTAAAATAAAGACAACGTTAACAAGTCGCAAGCACGGAAGCAGACAAAACAAAACTAAAATCACATCAAACAGCTACCTAACCAATCAATCCACAGGAAAGGCAAAGTTGACATGTCTAACACACTCCATCCCCGGATCACGACCCGACGTCACGCCACCGGCGCTGCTGGCCGCCTCTCACCGAGTGACCGCGGAAAGACTTGATCGGCTTGTCGACGGCCAGTTTACAGACGTGGATGCACTGGTCGGTGCTGCAAGAGGCGAAGCTGGTGTTGCTCTGCCAGTCCACGTCCAGCGCCGGCGCCGTGTGGAACGCAAACTGCTGTGTGCAGTGGCCAGACGATGCGTCCCAGATGATGGTTGTCTGTCGGCGCAGCAGAGTCACGGGTCAGGTCAGACGCCCAACAGGACAGTAAGTGAAATTCAACACCACCCACATGCACTTCGTCACAACAGCGTCTATCATTTTCGCTCAATAAACGACAGTCAACAGAGACGTCTGGAGTTTAAGTCCGCGCCTTTGCAGAGTTACACAGATAGCGTCGCAGCTTTCGAAGGTAGCAGAGGGTATAACAGACAACCAGCGCTAACACAAGCTGCGTATGGTCAGAGCCCGCCTCACCTTATCAACGCCGGCACTGAGGATGTAGTTTCCCTTCTTGTTCCACTTGAGGGCGAAGATGGGCCCCTTGTGTTGTCCCAGCGTGGAGGCCAGCCGTCCGTCCGTCGTCCAAATACGGGCGTAGCCGTCATACGAGCCGGTGGCGAGCAATGTGCCGTCACACTGCCCACGTAGACACGGGATGGTGAACATGCTGAAGAGGCTTACAACATGACAAGGTGACATCACTAGGCAGGGGAAGGGCGACACCAAGACACAGCCGCCAAGCAAAACAAGTCAGGAGACAGCATTTGGTAATGGCAAAAAGAAAAGTCTGCAGGTCACTGATGTTTCAAACGACTCGCTATGATGACCCATCACATCAGCTCGTCCCGCCCCGTCTGCCGCCTCGTCTGACACTCACGTTCCAGTCGAGTGAGGTGACGTCCTTGTTGCTCGGCACCTCATTGCCGTCTTTTTGGATGCAGTGGCGCAGCACCAGCTGCTGGTTGCTGGAGGCGTTGTCGGACATGTTCCAGATGCGAGCCGTGCTGTCACCAGACCTGCGGCGCCGCCACAACCGGGTCACCTCACAGGCGAGTCAAGGGGCAGGAGAGCGAGCCAATGCACACCCCGTCCACGGACAGAAACAGCCACCTAGGGATTTAACATGTCAGCAAACAAATAATCAAAGTGCACTTAGAACGTACAATGAACAGAGTACAGACTCAGTTCATTGTAGACCGAAAGGCTCTGGCCTTTCGGTCGGGTTTCAAACCGTGCAAAACGCCGGTGGCCGAACTGAATGGGTAGCCACGCAGGCGAGTACGGGGCGGACACAGCGGCAGTGACAGGCACCATCCTACGACGAGCAGCTCCCTCCCGTCAAAACGACCCACACTATCTCAGTACCTGGTCTGGTCCGGGGCGGCCAGCCCGCTCCTCTATACACACACTACGTCCAGTCAGCAACGTACGTCTAATGACGCCTACAAGCCACGCTTATTCGTGGAGTGTCTACTGATGACAGTATAAGACCAGCGGCGGTCAGTCAGCCGCTCGGCGTCCTACGCGTCATCACGTACCCTGATGCCAGCAGGTCGGTGGTGGGGTTCCAGGCGCAGATGAACACCTCGGAGCCGTGGCCCTTCAGCACGGTGGCCTTGTTCGGCGGGATCTCGATACTTTGGTCCACCTGTGCATCGGTGGCACACTGAGATGAAATTCGCAGAGAGGGTCAGAAGCGCGAATAGGCAGCAGTGTCAACCGTGGCACACAACATCGAACAACAGAGAATGTCAGAAATAAAGTAAATGACATAGAAAGAAGACATAGCAAAAATAGGTTAATACAAGCATACGCAAATAGAGCAAAGGTTGTTGGTTGATAAAAGTAATGGTGATTTAACAGGTAAAAAGTTACGGAAAATCATGCATACATCAAACACCGATGGTGGCTTCAGTGCCCTCTAATGTTGATGCAAAACCAGTGATATTAAACTTTTAGCCAGATAGGCGGCGTTTTTAAATTTCGTAAAAGCTATAACATCTCAGACAGCTGCTAACATCATAGATCCAACATTCATACAGGATAGAGCTTTGTAAAAGCTGGTAGAAGATATTGACCCTCTAAATACACAAAGTACAAACGAGTTCACGATATCTAAGGTTGCCCGAGATCCAAAGGCTCCAACAGTACTTATCAAGAGCAATTATATTCTTGTATTGAATATGATATCCATTCCAGAATTAATGGCAGCATAAAGTGAATACAATATTGAGCAAACAGTTACAGAAGAATCAAAACAGCGAAGTATAACATGTTTTCATGCCACATTTACCCAGAGTAACGGACCATGCTGAATCCTTAACCCACGTACTGCAGGGAAGGGGTTGATTTCCGCCCCCGTGGGATCTCGAAAACGACGCAATGTAGCGACAAGCGAAAAATAATATTTGATAGCTCAAGACAAGCTCTATCAAAAGTAAACAGTATTTTCTCGAATCAGGTCAAAATTGAGGTCAACAGTGGTCATCGAAGGTCAGATTTTCCGGTTTTAGGACTTCGCTCAAGAAACCCCCAAATATCTCAAAAATTATGATAGCTAGGAACAAACGGAACAAGGCAATCGAAAGCTCTTGAAAAATGCAACCAACGATATGTCCCAATATTTCAGATAAGGTCAATATTTAAGGCTCCAGAGGTCATGAAAAGTCAAAAAATATATTTTTGGCAAAGCTGTTTTTCGTGAATAGCATTTCACCTTGCAAAGGTAGGAAAATAATTTTGATAACATGTTTTTCTCAAGACGCTTTAAAAATATAAATGATGACCTGTTAAGGTCAACTGATAAATTTGACTTAGGTCAAGGTTATTTGATGACCCAGGTAGGTCATGTTGCATATGGGGCGACGCGGCTCGACGAGACAAACTATTGGTGGTCATCCGATCGTCTCTATCTTCATTTATCAAATATTGATTAGCAAACAATGCCTGATGACCTCAGATGACCTTGCAGAGATCACTGAGCAACAATTGCACCTGGGTCATCAATCATACCTAAAATAACATGATTATGAAATAATTGGCCTGACCTAATGCAAATTCTCTGAATAGGAGGCATTTGTGTATTTTCCCGTTCACTTATAATGGCCAGGAAATTGACCTGATCTTTGATCACCGATACGAAAAATCCGAGATATACGAATTATAGGTTTGTTTGTTTATTGGGGCTTTAGGGTACGAATTATAGGTACTGATAACCTTATGAAATCCGGCAAGTTAAAAATCTTTCGGAAAAAGTCTGTGACTTTGGCACGAACACAAACATTTTTGGAGGTAAGGTCACTTGACGTGACCTTGTGACCTGACCTGAGATGACCTGAAGTCAAATTTAGTACAAAGTGTGTGTAATTGATGACCAAACAGCTGTACGAAATTTAGTGGCGCTGCGCGCCGCCCTTTTTGCGCTACTTCTGCAAAACCTGAGGAAGGGGGGGGGGCGGATATCACCCCCTGCAGTGCGCGGGTTTAACTATATAGGAACATGTATACATAGAAGCGTGTTTGCAAAGATCTCATCAAATTGAGACACGGCTGCTTAAAGCTCATCATTATGAATATGGATCGCATACCTCGGATCTGAAAGTGCAGCCTGGGTGCGCCATTTATCTCAATTACCAGATGGGAAACAACAATGTTAAAGTTCATAAAGCACGTACAATCACGCCTTTTGTACTGATACCTTTACACTTAACCGGAGCACCCACAACTGCCCGTCGCTATAAAACTTAATTCAAACATACTGTTTGCCAATATTTTCACCAGAATAATTATGAAAACGTAATCGCATTCATTCATTCATCCGCCACACAACCATCTCACATTTACGGTACTGAGGCATTCGGCACTATACATTGGGCCTGTTCCCGTGGCGCCTCTAACCTCCAAGCTGCTCCAACTGCAACTGCTCTGAGTTATAGGATACGACTTGGAGCAAGACGGAGCAGCAGTCGGAGGAGGTTAGAAGGTGTGACGGGAGCAGGCCCATTATCCGCTCAAGTCACTATCTCTCCCCGTCCCGGGACCAGACGCCGCAGTCCCGGGCGTCTCCCGGCGCCTCGTCAGCGCCGTCCGGACCGACACGTCCTACAAACCTGTTCCCGACCCACCTCCATGGCGTCGACGGGAGGCGCGGCCGGCTGAGGAGGCGGCTCCTCGCCGTTCGGCTGCGGCACGTCCACCTCCGTCTTCACCGGCTTCTGCTGCTGCGCCGCGTGCTGCTGGCGCGTGGCCACGATGTCCGGCATTACGGCGTCGATTAACGAGAGCGACTCAATCAACCGTTCAGTGCCGTCCTGTGGAAAGACGGCGGACGGGTTACGATCAACGAGAGCGACTCAATCAACCTTTCAGTGCCGTCCTGCGGAAAGACGGCGGACGGGTCAGAGCGGCACGGCAATGTCTGGTCAGGGTGGCCAGCGGTAGGGGGTGGGGGAGGGGGAGGGCGGACTGGTCAGAACGGTTCAGCAGGGGTCCGGTTTGGATGGGCGGCAGGGGTCTGCACAGGACGGTCGACAGGGTCCGGGACAAATGGGCCTGCAAGGGTCTGGCAAGGACAGTGGTGACAAATGGTAGCGCCAAATAACCGAACAGTCGTCTAGGGGCCCTCGTCCGAAACGTGCGAGACTCGAAGACTAGTGCTGCAGGAAAAATCGTGAACAGGACCAGCGGCAGCAGCATCCCCAGATTGGTTAGTTTCCTTAAAAACACCCAGACAGCATCAGGGCAAATTCGCGCGTGCTGCCAGATGAAACACACCACATACAGCCGGTCTATTATGTATCTTCCTTTTTTAGTTTCTATAACTCTTCTCATTTATCTTCTGTGTACATGAAGGACTGATACAAGGGAACATGTGATACCTACCTAGGTAGGTACCCCATGCTTTTTTTAATCAGTCACTCATGTACACAGAAATGAAACTAGATGAGTTTTAGAAACTCAAACAGGGAAGATACATAAAAGACCGACTGTACATACGTATTGTAAGATCAGGATCCAGCGCATGCCGCCACAATTCCAAGACTCAAGTCCACTAAATCATTGTATGTTTCTGTCAGAAAACAAAGAACACCACACAAAACAATGACGACAAAGTTTTCTCCAATCACAAATTAAGAACAGTAATATCTGACCCGCCGTACGGACAAGGAAAATAATTAGCTGGGTGGCTCCTCCATACCTTTCGCCCTTTAAATATATCTCAGATATCCATTAACAGAAAACAACTTACTATAACTAGGTCACGCGTCAGTAAAATGTGATCACAAACTTGCCGTCAAATTCCGAAAATGCCAAATTTATCCCCAAAACGCACCTGAAGACGTCCTTGTAGTCACCTCTCCCGACGCTGTCCGAAATGACCAACGAAACCCTTTCGGTACCACCTGGCTGGCAGGCATCCGGGCTCAGACAAAGGTTGTTTTGAATGTGAGGCGTCCCCGACCGACGCCGTCCCTCTCCCCTGCCAGCCGGTCGGACCGCCCGGGGCCAGGATTAGAAGGTGAATGGCGGCGACCGGAGTCGGCTCCCCCCCCCGAGCCAGCTCGACCCTCTGACCCTCTCTTGCCAATCGTTCGACCTCCGTCCCGGATCTGACCTGCGCAGCGGGGAGTGACGTCACCGGACGCTCCCTCGGCCCAGTCTGGGCCTGATCGCGGCTGAAGCGGAGGGTGTCCCCATCTACCATGGGAAGTTTATGTATGGTAAACCCATTGACCTCTATAGGTATAGACGAACTACTCCAGCTGCTGCGCCGCCCGGCAGCCGTTCCCGCTTGAGGGCGTAACACCAGGCGCCGCAGCGGCGAATGAAAGGAGTTAGCGCGGCAATGCTTTTTCCTATGGCGGATGGGCGATATTTTAGCAATATTGGCCTCACTTCAGGTTGAATATTGTTTGTGGCCATGTTATTCAATCATGAGTACTCTACATCCTAAACTTTTTCCCAATGCGCTCTCACGTGATTTTTGAGTTACAGGCCCGATAAATAATCGCCCCTCCGCCATAGGAAAACATTACAGCGCAAACTCTTGCCCCTCTGACGTCCTCTCCGCTGCGGCGCTAGCGGCGCCTAGCGGGAACGGCTGCCGGGGCGGAGTAGCTCGTCTATACCTATATATGTCAATGGGTAAACCAACCCTTCACCTGTTCCAGCACTGAGCCGTCTACCCAGGGCTGGTAAAAACGTCGGTTTCCGTGGCCCCCGACCAAATCTGTCCGAAACAAAGTGGTCCCGTGACGGGGATTCTAGGGATTCCCGCAGCGGGGATGTGTGGTCAGAACACGGCTCTAGTGGCCGGGGTAGTCGGTGGTTAACACTATGGACTTCGTTGCGGAGATCGCACCGACCGTGGATTTGACTCCCACCGAGTCACCCGAGGTTGGTGTGCCGCCCAACCCGATGAGGCCCTTGGGAAAGGCCTCGTAAACATGATCCCAGGGAGAGGAGCGGTTTCTGTCATTGGGCGAAAGGCCCGTTGAGATGAGACAAAATAAATAAATAAATCAATACAATCTCTGCAACTACTGTCAATCTGGAAAGAATGAAAGGCATGGTAAGATTAATACAACTATGGTCTATAAACCAGAGTCAGTAACCCCCAATAACCGATGTGAGTAGACACACTTCCCGCCCACCCCTTCGGTTTTCCGTTTTCGAGGCTGCGGAAAAAAACATTCTTGCGTGTAGCTGTGTGGTTACAAAAAATGTGTCGATTTTGTCATCTTCAAGTTTATTCAGCCAGCCTCCAGTACTATACATGTGGCTGTTTAAAATGCTGTCCCAGTTAAGAGTTGCTTTGTATACTCATGGCCACTCATGCTGGAAGCCAGCAGGTTTCCAGATAAATAGTGAACATCGTCTATGCGAAGCGTTCAAAACAGCAGCGAGGGCACGTGCAGTACTGAGACCGGAAGACGTACCTCTCCAATGCTGATCTCCGCCTCCGTGTACTGCAGGCCCTTCTGCACGATGTTGATGAGCGCTGCAGGAGGCACCAGCGCACCATTGATGTTGCTCTGTGCTATGTGCGACTCCATGCCGAAGGTGTAGGCGGAGTGGGAGAAGCCTGTGAAGACAAAGGCACGTCACAGGACAGAAATAGGGCAAGAGCAAAGCATGTGCGAAGAAATTGCAGTTGTTAATTACCGTTGGCTTGCCATGATTATTCACAGTAAACATACCAGTATTAATACATTATTAATTTGTCTGCCATCATAAGATTTGACAGGAAATAAAGCAGAACGCAACTGTGTCATGCAACAGATCACAATAACACTTATCTTACATACCTGACTCCTGCAGGTATCTGTACACCAGAAAGTTGAGCTCATCACTGGTAAAACTCATATTGGCACTGTCTGGAAAAGAAAACAATATTACTCTGAAGAATAAGCTACAAAAATGTAACATAAGCGACACAGTTGAATATATACGTATTTGCTTTTGAGTGAACCATACATCCAACAGTAGCTTTTGCCATCACAGGGCAATCAACTGTTGAGTTGCAGTGTGATGTGTAGCATAACTTAAATGAACAGCTTGTTAACATTCATTTTGTGTCTGGGAGTGTCAGAATGGGAATATCCACAATAAATATGAAATATGAGTTGCAAACCTGATGGGAGGGTTATCCTTTGAGAGAACCCTTCTTTTGGAAGGGTAAAAGGCCACTGTTGGGAGGGTAACTGTGATGAAAGAATACATAAATACATTTGTCACTGGACTTTCAGGGCCAATAAAGTAACCCGAGTAATACAGCGGTGACCAAGCAAGTTGCAGCCTAACCATTTCTAGGTAGAATGATAGTATCAAGGCTCAATAACAAGGTAGACCATTCCGGCCAAAAACAGAGTCTCAAGGCTTGATATTGGTCGTGACGTCAGCGGCACACAACGTATGATAGCCGGTATAATCAGCGTGTTAAATCCCATTGGGAACCCACCCTCTATCTCGAAAACGAAAAAGGCTAGCAATATGCAGAAAACAGTGTTTGAAAGCTCTTTACAAGTTCATTTAAAGTAACTTGGGCGTTATTTAGCTCAGGTCAATATTGAGGTCGCCAGCGGTCATCAAAATTACGTTTCATGAAAAATATACAAATGCTTATATGCTAAATGCTAAACCTAAACCTTTTTTCAGAGAACATGCATTGTATCCGGCAAATTATTTTAGAATCATGTTATCTTAGCTCATTGTTGATGACCCAGGTGAAATTATTGCTCGGTGAGTTCTGTAAGGTCGGCTGAAGTCATCAGACTCCTGAATAGCCTCCGCCACAGGGGGTGGGGGGAGTGTCCCACCCAATCTGTAAGACTTTTCACATTACGCCTATGGGCATTGCATGGAGATAATTTACTTCAGAATGCCTCTGTCCCACCCCAATTTTCGGAATGTGGCAGAGTTGTTAAATTTCTCCCTAGCCATTTTTCATGGGGGCTACATTTTTTTATTAATTTAGTCCAAATGTTTTGTATGGATGGCTTTCCGAGGTCAGGACCCGCGCTAAGCAGAGCTTGTTGCGCTGGTCCTGACCTCAACACCCGATCGTGCAATTCCTGTAGGCCGGCAGAATTTAGAGACGAAAGTTTTACGTGCCCGACATACCTGGACACAGTCCGCCCCGCTCACTGGCGTCACCTGGCCTTGAGTGCGCCGCTGCCACCGGCCGCAGGCCATCCCAGTCAGGAGCAAATAGCGAGCGCCCGAGCGACTCGAACCCGGGCTGCCACTACCGGTATAGGTCAGGAGTCCAGCGCTCTCCCACTGAGCTACAGGGGCGGACTCGCAAGTTGCAACGTTCCTCAACACGGTGACTGACACAATTTATACAAGTCTGACACTGAAACCTGGACACCCTCAGAACACCCAACAGCAACAGTATATACAAATACCTCAAAGTTCAACTTCCACCAGACCACCAAAACCTATACAAAGGAGGGCCTTGATACAAGGATACAAGTCAAGTCAAGGAACATCCTGAGACACTTCACACTGCCAGATATTGAACTAAATTTATATATTTCTTCTAATTGTTAAGCACATTGTCTGGTATTTAACCTGATTCTCCGGTATTTTTTTGGGAATTTTGTAGTATATTAAAAATATACCTATTTTTGTATGTGCTTCACAGTTCACAGCCACACATTTTGTTTGATTATCTTGTGCAAAGGCAGGGGCGCAGCCAAATCTTTGGCAGGGGAAGACAGGGTTCAGCCAGAGCCTTGGCAGGGGCGAGAGGTGTGGGCATGGTCATCCTGAGAAAGAGACCCCCCCCCCATAATTTGAAAACAATGGATGTCGACCGCTATATTTTGCCAGAGCACCTTATATACTTTTTCTAGCTTGGAGAGAGGAGTGCCTATTCAGTCTGGCTAGGGGCCCTTTGACCTGTTCAGGGGCCCTTCTGACCTGGTCAAGGACCCCTCAAACCTGCCCATGGGCCCCTCTGATCTTCCTAGCAACTCATCTGGTCTGCCTTGGAGCCCATCAGGGCTGTATGGGGCCCAAGCCTGCACACTGGTCCCTTTCAGGCCCATTGGGACCAATGGGGGGGGGGGGGGACATGCCCCTTGTCCCCCCTTCGCTGTGCCCCATGCAAGGAAAATGGTCTTGGACTTTTGACCTAATGATTTTGCAGCAAAAAATGTTGAACCAATGTTAAATTACCACAAGATGAGCAGTGTGGCTTCTGCTTGGTCCTCCCAACATTATTGATTATTAGGTAGTAGGTACTGCAAAAAATGAATTGAAACTAAATATCACAGATTCAGGTGAAATACCCTGGGTATTTCACCTGAATCTGTATCATACCCAATAATGTGGTGAAATACAACATATTGAGGTGAAATACCACAGATTCAACTTCAATATCACGGTGCAAAAAACAGATAAGCGGTCATTATACCACAAATGTCCTTTGGGTTCTGCTAGGTCCTGTCATATCTGGCAACACTTTACCACTGAAAAAACAAGTTGAAGTTAAATACTACAGATTGAGGTGAAATACCACAGATTGAGGTTAAATACTCCAGATTCAGGTGAAATACCACTACAGTGAAAATACCAGATAAGGTCATTTAACCACAAATGTCCTTTAAAATAGATAGACAAAGAATTATCCCTATGTTATTCTACTTATTAGGTGTTCAAATTCATTTTGTTGGTAAATTTTAGCTTCACTGGGTAACTGTATTCCTGAAAATGGTTCAGCTTCCCAAATCCCAGAAAGTGTATATTTTGAAGTTCCATAAGTTTGATAAAATATTTTAATATGGTAAATTTTTGGGAATAATACTTTGGCCACCTTTTAAACACTCATTTACAACTATAATTCCCTCAATAACAACTTAATACAAATAGCAACATTTTCACCTCAGCTCCACCTTTCAAAACCCTCATTTACAACTTTTTGTAGTTGTGGTGTTAGCGTTACGAGCATCAAGCATTGATGACGTCACTGGTACCTCATGGCAAAGTTTAGTTGAACCAATCCCCACCCAGGGTTAGTTTTGAATCTCCATCAGCAGCAATACATTATAAAGGTTAGGTAAGGTTTGAATAGGATCCATCCAGAAGGTTCCAGACAACATCTGGGGAAGAAGGATTGAGGAATAATATTTTGTCATGCACCAGTAACGCCATCAAACCAGCTGCATCGCCCGGCCCTTACATTGCCTATACACAGTGAAGGGTGTGAAATGAGGGTTTTTAAGTGAGAAATGACAATGAGGGACTTTAAGCAAGAAATGAAGGATTTTAAGTTGAAATATATAAGAAGTTGTGAATGAAGTTGTTTTAGGCTCAAGAAAGAGCAAAAAGATGAGTTGAGGGTAAAAAGTTGGAAAGAAGGGTTTTAAGGCGCCAATTAATTAAAACCCATAGATTTTCACCAGTTTCGCTTCAATGCACTGAATTCGGTGTACTTTTCCATTATTTGGAGAATTATTACAGTTTTTAGAACAGTCCAAAAATGAGAGCAAACAGGTTCCTAGGCACTCCTGTAACATGAAACATTGTCAACATCTCAAAATCAAAATTGCAATAAGAACATTTAAAAAAGGAAGCAGGGAAAATACACATAATTTATTTTAAATCAGAATCAATCAATGTTAATTAAGTCAATTAATATTCGTAACTAACCCTAACGACACACATTACGGCGTTTCTGGCGCAGACGGATGCACGCATTCTCAGCTATCACTAATATAATATAAAACAAATGTTACACAACCATGGGGATACCGAAGGGCATCTGAAAGATAATGTTGAATTAGATATCATTCAATCAGATTCATCACCACTTCTAGCTCTTCGCTCCGAAACGTATGACCTATAATAATATAACACAACTATTTGACTCATCTACATCATGCCTTAGCCACGCGAACTAAGAGTCGTATGAACGGAAACACAGATTGCCCCGTCCCCCCAGTCCAAGGCATTGAGTAGCTTCCAGCTTGGTACTGTCACCAAAGCGTGGAAGTTTTTATTTTTCTCCCTTCACTAATGCTTAACCCATGGAATACATAATTTCGAGAAAATTCAAACTCGATCTAAACGATTGAGTTAAGGTGCTACAGAAAAAATGTAAGCAACCATACGAAACCACATCCCTGTTTATCGGATGGCCAGGGATCCACTTTTGCCTTGGCTTACATAGAAACATGTGAAATATTCTATTAGTGAAAGGGTATTTCCATAGACGCGTACTCACGGTGAGTTGATTTCCGCCCCCTCTCATTGAGGTTTTTAATGAATAGCAGAAAAACTACAGCACGTAGCGTCACCAAATTTAGGCACAGCTGGTTAAGGAACTTAATGTACACACATACTGTGCAGTTCTTGACCTCAAGTCTTCTCAGGTCAAGGTCACCAGGTCAAGCCAAGTGACCCCAACTCCAAACATGTTTGCGGTCGTGCCGCAGCCAAAATTGTAAATCAAACAGTTAAAAACTCTCAGCAGATTATCCAGTGATGAGTACCTACAATGTGTTAATCTCGAATTTTTCATATCGGTGACCTAAGGTCAGTAGCTTCGTGACGCCTCCCATTAAAGTCAATGGGCAAAAAATTAAAACACTCATAAATCATAGAAATCGCATAATTGACCCAGTATTCACCGGAATCACCACTCCTGTGCCAAGTGCAGGCCCTACGTACCATATTCTGTTCTTTGACCTCTACAAGGTGAACTCAGTGACCCCAAGGTCAAGTATGGTTTTCTATGAATAATCTTTTCCAATCAAGCATAGAGCACTGTGGTTTTTACCATTGTATTTGACTTGTCGAGGAAGAATTCAACTCTATATAAATTGACCTTGACCGACCTCAGGCTAGGTCAACTTTTCGGATATACCTAACTTGTTCACCAAATATATTTTTAATGTGTCAACGAGAAAAACACAATGGTAAAATCAGTCATTACTATATCATGCATATATCAAATTATTTTTGAAAAAAGAGCCGATTCGCGTTTTTAGAACGTTGTCAAATTCAGGGCTATCGACTGAGAGCCACCAATGACGTCATTTAAAAAAGAAAAAAAAAACGTGTAAGGTTATTTTGATACTAAATTACCACAATATTATAAACAAATTATGAAATGTATTTACTAGACATTTTTAAACAAATTAATTTTAAAAAAATAATTATAGCAGTACTTAACTGTAATATGACGTCATTTTAAAGGAAAAAAAAGTAAGTAATATACTAACCATGTTCTCAAAAGCGCCAGATTTGCGATGTAGAAGGTGCTTTGGGGCTTTGGGCCAATTTTGGAAACCCCCCGGTTTACCCATGTGTTTAGTGTATCCTGCAAATTCAAGGTTTGTAAAAATACCACATCAAAAAAGTAAAGCTTTCCTAGCAGAATTGATGACGTTTAACAATAATTTTATTTTGGGCTAATCAATATAAAGATCGATGAAGAAACCAAGAAAAACAAGAAAACTATTTTTATTTTACAAATATTATAAAAATTTACTGAAATATGGTAAAAATAATTTAATTATCTAATATGACTCAAATAATTGGAATAATTTCCCCTATTCTCATAACTGAATGATCAACGCAACCGTGAACGCAACGATACCGAGTTGTATGCCGCTGGCTCGTATCGTGGCCACATGTCGCGCTCAAATTTTACACACATCGGCTTGTTGGGAGAGCATTTTTCCGGGATAGCCGTAGCTTTGATCGGAACATTATCGTTTAGGGCTTCAGACACAGATTCTTACCACATGATACTGGTTAGTTCTCCAGTGCGGATGTATCAGTTATTGTCGAGAATTAAAGTGTAATTGTATAATTTAATGGTCATTTTCACTGTTTTGCATGCACATTTCGCAATAGGTTAGTAACTGTTAAGCCAGTACATCCTGGTGCGGAAATTTGCTATGCCATTGGTATTTTGTAGTCAAACTTTTTGAATTGATGGATTTCAGAGGTCTTGGATTCTGCACTAATCCGCACTAAGCATAGCTTATTTTGCAGGCCTCGACCTCACCCTCACCCTTCTATTTATTTATATAGCCGTACCCACCCTAACCTTCTGATATGCACTCTTGTGCTGGAAGGAATTTAGAAAATTGTTTGCATGCCTGTAATACCGAACATAGTCTGCTTACCACTGACATTGTTCATCTGACATTGAGGGACTGCTGCCGCTGGCCGTGGAACATCCCAGGCAGAAGCAAATAGCTAGCTCCAAGCGACTTGAAACCCGTGCTAGCCACTAAGCCAGTCTGCAAAACGTGGCAAACCGCGACGAGATAATTTGAGGCAGCCCTAATCCTATGCCCAAAATGGGGTAGCAAGCTGCCCCATTTGGGCAGGATCCCGTGTGACGGGGGGGGGGTGGTCTCTGACGTTGGGAAATCCCATTTTATCTAGTGTAAAATTATTATAACTTACCTTTACCCAAACTACGATATCTCGCCGTAATTAGCGCACTAAAAAGCAAGACGCACGCCTGCGTTGGTGATACTTTACTGTGTCAAATACTTAAATACTGAGGGGGTTGTCATCCCTGCAGCCACCATAGGCACGATTGGCTAGGGATGCAATGCAAAGAAAGAACCACGTTGCGGACGAATATTTGCTGACGAAGATTTGCGGACGAAGAATTGCGGACGAAGATTTGCGGACGAAGAATCGCGGACGAAGAATTGCGGACGAATATTTGTGTAGACGAATATTTGCGATACGAAGAATTGCGTAGATGAATATTTGTGGATGCGAAGGTAATGCGAGACGAATATTTACGGATACGAAGAAATGCGAGACGAAGAAATGCGGAGACGAAGATTTGTCATGAAATCAGAACACATAATACATATATCATAATATACTGCACTGCAAAAGAAATTCTTCATATGGCAGCAAAACAAAGTACATGTATGTCGCATTTGAGACAAAAGTGGCGCACTTCGCTAAAATTGCGTCCATTCTACCATTCAATTTATTATTTGCCTTAGAGAACAACGCTGCGGTATATACCCGACTGCCGTGAGTTGCCCCAAATAGTTGTGCTTTCCCCGGGCAAGCAATTTCGCCCTAATTTCAAATCCGCCCCAAAATTCAACAACCTTGCCCCGAAAATTTCAAAACCTGCCCCAATTTTTATGTGTTGGTGCCAACCCTGCCCCGACGAGATCTCGTCGAAACCTGCCGCGTTTTGCAGACTGGCCATTAAGGATATGGTCAGAAACTCAGTGCTCTCCTGAGCTACATACTTTACTGCTGAGGTTACTGATCTACAGGGGTGGACATGTCAGCTACATGGTATGTAATGTAGATGCTACTAACAACTTATATCACCAACAGACATTCTTTAAGTTTTGACCTAATTTTCAATGTCACGTCATCAGGTCACACTAAATGACCTGACCTCAAGTCACGTTTTCAAAAGTTTGACATCATGCCAAAGCCACAGTAGTTCACCAAATAATTTGAAACTCACTTTATGTAATAAGGACATGGGTATCTATAGCTTGTATATCTCAGATTTTGTAATATCGGTGACCTGAGGTCATGTCAATTTTTTGACCTCCCATTATAAGTCAATGGGAGAAAATTGAAATGTGCACTAATCGACCAAACCTAGCTAAATATGGTCAGTTTTAATAAATATCACTATTTTGGAGCCAAGCAAATGAATGCATGTTGTAATTTTTATACCGTGACCTCTTTTGAGGTCGAATCCCATGTGCCCCCAGGGCATATGGTTTGTGTACACTAACTCATCTTCTACATGGGGTAGAGTGATAGGGTTTTGCAATTCTGTTTCTTTTATCGATTGTCAAGTGACATAAAAATTTACTTGACCTTGACATGACCTCAGGTCAGGTCGGGTCAAATTTTCGGATTTGACCTAGCTAGTTCATCCAATACATGATACGATGCGCCGTGACGAGAGAAACACGGTGATGACAAAAACGTTGCTCTAGCTTTTATAAATAAAAAGTTGTCAGCAACAAACTTTTTCCGTGAAAATAAGCATTTTGACATTTGCTGACCTCTGGAGCATAAACTATTGACCCTATCTCAAATCTAAGGACATTATGCAGAAAGAGCGTTGCAAGGGCAATTCAGTGCTTTTCACAGAATGCCCCTAGCTATCTTAGCTACCGAACTAGCCCGGACTATGTGAAGCAATGCTCATTTTACTCGAATTATGGGAAAATTTGACCTGTTTTGACCACTGGTGACCTCAATATGTGACCTGATCCAAAAAATAATCACTGCAATACTTTCTCTAGTAATCGTCACTAGAGCCTATCCTAACGCCGTTTTCTGCTTTTCGCTACGTTTGCGTAGTTTTCGGAGATCTCTGGGGGGGGGGGGGTATCCACCCCCCGTCCGTTCGAAGTNTGTTTAGATCTCTGGGGGGGGGGGGGCGGTTATCCGCCCCCGTCGGTTCTAAGCTGGCTCAGACCCCCGTCGGTGCGCGGGTTAAGGGACACCACCGCTCCGGGGCACCAGGGACAACGAAAATCACCACCACTACGTGGCGCAGAAATCTTTGCTTTATTATAATGCTGCCCGTGGTGCCCCAGAGTGGTAGTGCCCCTTTAAGGCCCAAGGGGAGGGGTATGACCCCCGTGACCCCCCTGGATCCGCCACTGGCCGGGAATTATGACAGAACTTTTTTAAGAACCCTTGGGTGTCTTGAATAATGCATCGAGTACCTATGGACTTTTTCAAGAGCTCGACTGTCTTCCATTGTGGTGAATACTGATCCAAAAACACAATTACTCAGCAGAAGGCATGTGGGGCCTCCGATCGTTCATATCAAGGCATCGGCAATAACTCCTTTTTTATATTTACTTATATCATCGATGGTCATTCCAATTCAAGCAAATAAAACCCCTTTAACAGCAGTGCGGTTTTCTTCAGACAGATAAGATGCCAAATGTCCAGCTTATCTGTGATTGTTTCCAACTCTGCCGATTCATCCGACCGGCTCGGAGCCGTCCTGTCAGGCTGCGCTGGTCTGATTGACTGCTCCATGGCTCCGACCTGCCACCTTTCGGCAGACAAGGAAACCAGGCGCTCGTTCCCGTGATATGACCATGCTACCGATCCCGATTCAAACAAGCTCAACACACATGAAGCGACTCGCAGTGCAGTACGTGCCTGGTAACACATTACGCTCATATCGTGTGAGGAAAATTCCGCCAAGCGTGCCGCTGAGTCGCAGCCACGTCTTATATGTAACCCTGGAGATGGGAAAAGACGGTATATGCCAGGCTGCAACTATTCCGCTCGAGTTCTCTGCGCATATGTGACTGTTAAGATTGATGTCCACCGGCTGAATGTTCTCCCACCACTGAGTAAACAAATGTTTTCGTGGTTTTTGGTAGGCTATCGAATGTAAACATGCATTAAGAATTGTCATGTTTGGCTACACAATTGTATGCTCTTCTCTGCGTACCTTGATGTAAACGGTTTCGAGAATATATCCTGCTCGTGTTACATCACTCAAAGAGTTAGGTTTTTGTGTCACAATATTGCACTCGTTTGGCAATGAGATACGTTTCTGTGTGACATTTGCAGTCACTCAAGAGCGGAGATACGTTTATGTCTGATATTTGCAGTCACTGAAAAGATAAGATACGTTTATGTCTGATATTGCAGTCACCATGCCAATAAGATAAGTGTCTGTGTGATATTGCAGTCACCAAATAGCGCTGTACATGATACGGTGCAGTCTTGTTTCCAATATCCCTTCTTGTTCCGCAGTCGATTCTCTAATCTAAGGTTTCTCAATTATGCTGAACTTACCAATGGTGTTAAGTCGAACTTCTAAATAAACGTGGACTACGAACTTGCTGATTTACGGAGTGACCTATGCGTCGGAACATGTACGCAACTTTCAAAACAATTATAGTGAATGCATAGATAAGATACTTAATTCTGAGGCTCAGAGGCCAGAAACCGGGCGCCTCACGGCCAGAACTTCATTTCTCAGCGCCCAAGTGAAGAGACCAAGTGCTGTGAGACGCTAAGTTGCTTTGGACCAGACCGTATGAAAGCCGAGCGTATTATGATATGCGGTGCGCTCTGACTGACATGATTATCACACGGCTACTGTTAGTTTACGGTAACGGATCACCGTTACGCTCTAAACAAAAGACACCTGCACTGGAGATGGCAGGCGTATTTAAGGGAAGCCACTGCACCATGGTCTTCCCTTGGGCGCCGAAGACACCCTCATGCATGCACCGACGGTTCATGAAATACGACTCATATTCAGCGAAGAACGCCGAAAAGAGCGCCGAAGGCGCCCTTCGCTGAATGTGAGGTGCGCTCAGGCTGAATATGAGGCGTGTTTCACTGAATATAAGACGCTCTCCGACACACCTCTAAGGGCTCCCTCCCACATAGCTCCAAAGGCGACCTCCAATACACATTTGAAAACGCTTTCCAGCATGCCTTCAAAGGCGCCCTCAAACATAACTCTAAAGGTGCTCTCCCATATACTTCCCAAGGTGCCCTTCGATACCAATCTGAAGACGTCCTTCTACATACCTCCAAAGGCGCCCACCAATGCACCTTTGAAGACGTCCGTCATCATACCTACAGGCTCCAAAGGCGCCCTCCTATACATTTCCAATGGCGCCCTACCACATTCCTTCAAATGCACCCTCCAATACACGTTTTGAGATATCCTCCAATAGATATCTGAAGGCGCCCTCCGATGCGTTTTTGAAGGCGCCCTCCCAAATACCTCCAAAGGCGCACACTGAAACGGTACACCTCTGAAGGCGCTCTCTCACATAGTCAAAAAGCACCCTCAGATAATATCTCCGAGGCCCGAGGTCGCCCTCTCTATATAGGTACCTCCAATGGTGAGGATATAGGTACAGCTAGGTGAGGTATATAGGTATCTCACTTCGCTGAATTTGAGGTGGGGGACTCTGGTCTCACACAGGGTGCCTCTAGAGCTATTTGGGACGGCGCCCTCAGAGATGTATCAGAGGGTGCATTTGGAGGTATGCGAGAGAGTGCCTTTAGAGGTATATCGGAGAGCGCCTTTGGATGCTTGTGGGAGGGCTCATTCAGAAGTGTATCGGATGGTAATTTTTAAGGTATGAGGGATGGAACCTTCAGATGTGTATTGGAGGACGCCCTTGGAGGTGTGTGGGAGGACGATTTCAAAGTTGTATCGGAGGTCACCTTTGGAGCTATGTTGGGAAGTGCATCGGAGGGCAACAGAGGTATGTGGCAGCCGGGAGGCGCCCTCGGAAATGTATCAGAGCCAACGGGACTCCCGCTCAATAGCCGTTTTCACGAAGGACTTAATTTACCGGGTAATTGGAGTGTTTGGGGCGTTTGGGACGATTTGGGCGATTGGGGCGTTTGGTTTAAATAGGGGGTTTGGTGTAAAATTTTGATTTTTTTGCATTTGGAAATAAAGGACATTTTGGACCTAACACCGTGTCACGTGGCCATAGCTCTAACACTGGCTTCCAGCCACCCCCCCCATTAAACCAAACGCCCCAATCGCCCCAAACGCCCCAAACACTCTAATGACCCGGTAAATTTAGTCCTTCGTTAAAACGATTTCTAAATACACGCACTGGGAGATGGTGATTATTGTGGAAGCGTTACAGAAGAATTACTATAACAGCATAGACATCTTCAGTTTGGTTTTATCGTTTACACTTAACATAATATAAAATACATGAAAAATAGTTTGCAACACTCTTGCAATTCACATTTTAAGTATGCGTTACTTGTCACGTAAATGGACAAACTTACAGAAGACGCGTTAGTCTATATTCTAGCTGAAAACTAGCGACGGAAGACGATATTGGTTCAAAATGTCCTTCATTCATGTGACATAATTTCGTCTTACGTGCCCTTTCTGACCTTTTTTTCGATCACTTATTGGTCCAAAGTTACAGCACATCCTTTCACCAGATTTAGACTATTTGATAAAGCCTGCCAAAATATTTCGACTAGATGGGACCGATATCTGAGTTCGTATCTATGTGGAACTCCAGCTGTTTGCATCCGCACTCAGTCGAACACTTTATATCCACTGCTAGAATGTTTACGGTAAATATATTGAGTAAAACGACCACATATGTATTCCCTCGGCTGCGCGCACGACTTACCTCGCCTACCTTGAGAAATGAACAATCAGTGTCAACGACCTCAGGTCATCTTGTCTGCCAAAAGCGAGTTTACTCCTTACGTCATGGGGTTTGGGCCTCTGTCGACTGAAATTCTGCCGCGTCACCGTATAGCCGGTTAGAGTTCGGTGCTTTGCAATGCTCTTTTTCAAAAAACCTTCCAGCTTTTCCCGCTCAGATTATCCTCCTCATCCTTGCCCTTGTCTAATCATTCCTCTTGCCCTTTTGCTCTGACCCTTCCTGACCCTCTAATTAAGTCTTCTGATCACCGCAACTATGCCAATTTTTACTAGTGCATAATTTCTTTAAACAAACAATTTGCTCAATTTTGCCTCGTCTCAACCAATGCCTCTATTTCATGAGCGTATATGTTCGGTTATACCTTACGTTTTGATGTGGATATCCACTAAGTTCTCACGGCAGTATCCGAATGTATCACGAAAGCAGTGAGGAAGAATGCTGTCGTGACAATACAATAGTGAAACCTAGAGAAAGAACACAAGGCATCACGAAGGTCAGTCATGAAGATATTTCTTTTTGCAGGGTCTTCAATTCAATTAATTTAATTGGATATGATAATCTAATGGTTAAATACGTATGCTATACCGACCGTCAAGTTGAGGTTTGTTTTACTTGATCAATGGTGAGAATACTGGAAATATGAATACCTCACCATCTTGTTCAGGTGTTATGCCTCACCATCTCTTTATATTACCTGACCTTGCCTAATATATCCACACACACAACACACACACACACACACACACACACACACACACACACACACACACACACACACACACACACACACACACACACACACACACACACACACACACACACATACACACACACACACATCATATAGGTTCTTTATGAGGGCAATCTTCAAAGGAATGAAATGACCCATTAAAAAAAACACACACGCAGCAATATTAACCCGCGCGGCGCTGGTGCAGCGAACACGCGGTGCTGGGCGGTACATTTCTTTACCCCCCTCGTATCCTCCGAAGTCCGAACTAATGACCACAGCGCGATGCGCAAGGCGGAGATCAAAGGCTCTCAATTAGGCGAGTCAAATGCATGCCATAAAATTCTTACAAAAAAGATCACATGCAGGCACGTAGCCAAGAGGGGCGGTGGGAGCGCCCCTCCCCCTGGAGGCCCGACGGTCCCTTTTCGGCGCGCTGCGCGCGCCGAAAAGTGCTGACGAGATCGCACGAAAGCGCGGTATCATGGGCTCTTCAATAAATGAAAGAACACGTGAATCGTGGTGTTTCGAGAGTTTAGAGCACTTCAGAGGTTCTTTAGGGGCACCAGAGCCCTCTCTGAAAGACCAGAGGGCCCTTTGACGTTCAACAGAGCCCTGTCCGTGTCAGATGGGCCCCTGAACAAGCCGAAAGGGCAACAAGCCGAAATTTCAGCTATATATTTTAGTCAAAACATCTCTGAAGTTTATTTGTCTGCATCTGGTCAATAAAAGCCAAAAAAATATTATTTAAAAATGACGTACCTGAAGTTCCTTTATACATTAGGGAACCATTAGTCAGTAAAAATCAAAGGTATATTTTTGAAATTTGATTTTGGTATCACCCCTATTTGGTTCTCACACTTATATTATCCCTTTTTTAATACCTTGACAAATCTCGACTTTCGTAGACAAAAATTATTAAAAAGATCAGTTTTGGAAATTTTAAGCAGTCAAAACACAAAATTCTGAAAATCCCTGACAGGCATTTTGAAAAATACAATTTTACTTCTTTTAACATTTTTGTTTGTAGTTTGCCTCCAATATTCAATTTACTACGAATTTTGCAAAACATGTATAAGTTTATATAATACAAATGGCATATCAATAACGTCATTAAAACGTCATTATATCTCCAAAGCACGGCATCATTTTTTAATCAAATTTCGTGAGAAGACGTATGGTTAGTTCAGCATCAGGTACAACAAATTTGACGTCGGCTATCTTCAATCTTTTTTTCTCAAATTATTGAGAAAACCCGGGAGGGAGGGTAAAATTCCCCCACCCCACCCCTCCCAGCACCTCGCGGGATAATCTAAGTAAGGTAATGTGAAACGTGAAGTCAGTAAAAGTAATGTGAAAGATCAACCGATAATATTTTTAAAGACCCGTTGTTAGAATGTTACTATCATGGGTTTGAAGCGCACATATTTATCTAATTATTAAAAAAATATAAATCCAGTTCAATTGAATGAAACTGGATCACACCTTCTTTAAATTATAGTGAAATCACGATTACAGTGCTTTTATATCCTGCCTGGGTGACATTGAATGATATCCTCTCGCGGAGATATCCCTCACCTTCCTCAACTGCAACACTTAGAACTGTGATATAATGTGTCATGACGTGTCATACTGTGCCGCCAATTTGTATACTTGATACAGAATGTCCCATTATGCCACTCATGCTTACACGATAGATTGAAGCAGGTGTTGTGGCTTACCACAAGAGAGAGCTTCGAGCGAAATTGTCGTCATTCTCTCGTAGCTCCATGCCTTACAAAGATAATCTTGTTAGGATACAGAGGTCATGTTTGTACCAAACCTCAAAGGCTGCTATAGCAAAAGAACTAAAACCACCACTGTTGTTTTCGTGCAGTTCTCTGTCAGATAGTGTCTGTTACTTAGGTGGCTAAACATCTCATATTGAGTTTCCGATTATCCACACATCGAGATAAAAACCAGCCCACACCACTGCAGAAGTTCGACGTTAAAGCGAGTGCTTTCTGGAAGCACCTCACACCCATGTTTCTTCCCTCGCAATCCAGTAATTGGAATTGGACGTGAGCGACAACTTATGATGAAATCATTCCAGCGGCACAGATGTCATATCGTCACACTAACACAAATAACACAGTTCGGATAATGTGACATACACACGAACGTAACAAATACACACACGCACACGCACACGCACACGCACACGCACACGCAGCACACACACGCACACGCACACGCACACGGCACACGCACCGCACACGCACACGCACCACCACATATACGCACCATTACGCACACAGTACACACGCACCCGCACACGCAACGCAAAACCGCAAACCAAACCGCAAACGCCAAACGCAAACGCAAACGCAAAACCGCAAAGCAAACGCAAACGCAAACGCAAACGCAAACGCAAACGCAAACGCAAACCGCAAACGCAAACGCAAAACGCACACGCCACGCCACACGCACACGCACACGCAACACGCCACGCCACACGCACACGCACACGCACACGCACACGCACACGCACACGCACACCAAACGCAAACGCAAACGCACAAGCACACGCACACGCACACGCACACCGCACACGCACACGCACACGCACACGCACACGCACACGCACACGCACACGCACACGCACACGCACACGCACACGCACACGCACACGCACGCAACGCACCACACACGACGCGGCACTGCACATACACATACACATGCCATACACATAACAACACATACACATACCATAACACATTACACATACACATACACATAACACATTACACATACACATAACACATACACAACCATATACATACACATACAAACAACCACACACACATACATATATATATATATAATATACACACACACATATATAATATACATATATATATATATATAATATATAATTAATATCACTATACATATATAATGTATATATATATATATGTCTGATTAAAGACCAAGCATATTTGCATTTATGATCTTCTTTTTCATGTTCGATAATAGTTAAAGTTTCGTTTTGTCACAGTCGGTAGTGGAAAGATTAAAGTCGGTAGTGGACAAGAAGATCATCAATGGCAAAATATGCCTTGGTCTTTAATCAGAATGTATAAAGGAGAAAATCCTGACCCAAGTACACCAATATATATATATATATATATATATATATATATATAATAAATATTTATTATATATACATTATATATATGTACATCGTGAACAGTTTTATTATTCTATAACAAATGAATACATTATTTATTTGTAATTTGCGCTGCTTGTGGTAGGCCTTTAACTGACGAATCGCAATCATAAGTCGTTTCCTAGGTCTTGTTTAAAGGGAACATCTCCGCCTTAACATATATTGAGTTGAATAGCCATTTCCGTGCTAGGCATGGATTATGTATAGTATAAGTTAAAACAACCACCGAGGTCGATCACAAATACATTTGAGTTTGGTTTTGACGTCTGAATAACATCCCCGGTCCCCGTGATTTGAACGCGGACCCTGATCTGATGACGCGTCACTCTTTACTAAATGCTGATGATGGTCGACTCGTTTTATATTTGGTCATACATTAGCCGTACATATGGCAGCGTGAAGGTTTTCTCTATTCCCGAAATTCCTTCATTAGACGTCATTAGCCCAAATATTACAACTTAACTTTTTAAAATATAAAAAATATAAACCATAGAGCTATGGTTTGGAGGCTATGGTTTGTATTTTTTATATTTTACATTATGAGCCTCAAAAAAGCGCTATCCTACATAACTTAACTTTTTATTAAATTGAGCACTGTTTGTGAGAAACAAATGCCACAATCGTGTTCGGCAGCAATTAGCCGTTTTCACGATGGCTTATTTTGCGCGAAATGTTTTAAAATATTTTAAAATGTTTTAAAATGTTTGAGTGGTAGCCGTCTTCACGATGGGCTAATTTGCGGGAAATGTTTTAACCCTCGCCGTATGGGACCGTAGGGCGAGGGTTAAAACATTTTTTCGCCAATTAGTCCATCGTGAAAACGGCTACTACTAAAAAAATTAAAACATTTTAAAATGTTTTAAAACATTTAACGCAAAATAACCCATCGTGAAAACGGCTATTACTTCATATTTAGCACCACAAGTGGCGTACATTTGAGAACTTTTGGGAAGGTGGCAGTGTCCCTTTAAGACAGTTTTTGCGATATCATCAGAAAGAGGCAGTGTCCTTTTAACCAGGATAGCAGATTACATGTGCCAGTCCCTCGCTCACGCCCACTCCTCGCTTGCTCGCTATCTAGGGGCCTGCTCCTGTCGCAACTCTGACCTTCCCAAATTGCTCCATCTTGCCCCAGTCGTATTCTTTAGCACGGAGCAGTCTCAGTTAAAGGGAATAGTTCACCTTGAAAAAAACGAGAAAAAGCTCAAAATTGATGAAGAGAAGCAAGAAATTAATTATCATATTACTAGTAAGTCAAAGAAACCTATATTTACGCGGAAAAAGCAAATTAAAATGTCAATTATTTGGTGATAATTCATATTTTTTTCCTCAAAGTAATGGCGAATCAGTGCTGAGAAGCACAGCAAACGTCATCGATTTTAGTGAGGATCTGTGTCGTATACATGGTGCGTACTTGCCCAAGACTTGTTGAAGATGCCGGAAAATACAACGCTTTGAAAACCATCACAGTACTTGCTTTAAGAAGGCATTCGTCACTATTATATTTCACTATGAAAGTGTATTGTCCGCCACCGTCGCTCACTGTCCGTGCTCTGGGGGCGCCCGTCTGGATTATGTGTCACAAGGTTATGCACGCCGCACGGTCTACACGTCACGGCCGACCGATCTCAGGCCGTCGGCTCCATATCACTCGCGGGCGGCTGCGGCGCGGGCGGCCAATCAAACAGCGGGCACGCGGCTTACTGGTACGAAGGTGGGTCGAGTGAGCGAGCGACCAGCGGGACGCGAAATAGGGTCGGTGAGTCACAGCGACTAACGCTACGCATACGCTACAGAATGTTGTTAGAAAAAGTTATAGAAAATTTTAAAACATCAAATCACTATGCATAGCATACCTGACAAAGTTCATTCTTGCAATTAAAAGAATGATGGTACTAAACAGTATGGTTTGTCACGACTATACACATTTCCCCAAGTCTTACGTCATCTGTGCGTCATAATCATACGTCAGTCAAGCAAAATCAGGCCAATCAGCGATTGGAGCTACCGGGTTATACCCGGTTCCCGACCTTTAGAGCCTGAATATACATTAATTAAGAAGGTATTCTTGGAAAGGAAAGCGTCACAAGTCATTTTCGAGGCAGCCCACAACTTGGCTATCTCAACTCAAAACCCTATGTTAAAGGTGAACTATTCCCTTTAAAGAGCAGCAGTCAAATAGGAGGTTAGAGACGGTCAGAGGCGCCACGTGAACAGGTACTATGCCGGCCGCACCCGAGTGTTGACCTCCCTGACCTGCCCCGGGGCGGGCGACAAAGCCCCACAGGCGCACCAACCTTGAGTCCTTGACCCTATACGGATCTGGAAGTGGTCACAGCCAGCGTGACAAACACAACTTGTATATTACATGGCAAATTATATTTGCACTTAAACATGTAGGTACCATTTAAGTTAGATAGCATGGTGAGTGTTTACTAGATTTGACGGAAAACTGTTTTTCAGCTCAACATGGCTGTTCATATCAGCTTGGTTATTTTGACGATTTGTTTCATTCTTTCTTCTGTGCAAATTTACACTGGCAGTATTATATTATTATATATCACCAATAGACTGACACACTGACGGAGCCAGGGGGCATTTGAGACCATGTCCCCCCCCCCGCCCAAGGCATAAAGTGACCTGTTTGCCCCCAAAAATAGCAAGCCTCACAAAAAAGCGATCGGTAATAATGGCTTTGCCTCTGTTCCATAAATACAAGTTTTGATGGAAACAAAAAACAGGTCATTATCACAAATAGCAGTAAGAATGGAGTTGTCCAGGGAATACAACTGGAAATTTTCACTCCACTCCGCGGCGCAACTTAAATACAGAATGTACTATATGCGGGTTAAAATCGTGCCGTTTTTCAGCGCATTTATGTTTTATGCTGTTACTTCCCTTATCATTGAGCAAAATAGTTCGCTTTAACACTTTTTTGCCGCTTAAAACGCACGATAACATTTTGGAGGTTCGCACCATACAAAATGTGACGCATTGATGAGAATGCATATCCAGGGCATAAGACTAAAAAAATGGCGCCGCTTCACGGCGCAATCAATTTCAGAGTTCTAGGTCCTGGACACAAAACATATTGGAAGCTGGTATAGCTTATTCCAAATTGGTTTCACTGGTTACAAAGTTGATATGGCAATTTGGTAACTCCAGCTCCTAAAAATTATATGGCCCATGCGGTACATGTCATACTGCATTCTCCATACTCGTAACGTGCCTTTTCATCGATTTTGTTGGGCCCTTTCTACGCTTAGGAAGGGGCACTTTTAACGCCTAACGCCACTGGTAGATCCAGGGGGCATCAGGGGCAAAGCACCACCCCTGCAGGAATCTGGGGGGCATTCCTTACAAGTATGTCCCCTGCGCGTCCCTGCACTGAACGTGAAGAACAATTATCTTTAGAGTAAACTGTGTAAGTTAACAATTTTGCGGGGAAAGATAACAATTATCGTAAAAATTGCCTTTGCAGCATTCAAAATCCAGCTAATCAACAGTAAAAAATAAAAATTTCGCGCCGCTTCGTGCCGCTTTATGACAAGTTTTGCAATTGCTTCTACAAATTTGGAAAATTAATTTATTTCAGTGTCTGGCAGAGGCTCTCCTTGACGGTGATTCCTGGCCCCAGGGATCACTGCCTTCATAAAATATTAACTTTTAAGCTGGCTACATGTCGCCCACCAGGCTCCTCCAGATATACAGGGACCATTTATGCGCGGAAAAGTCGTTCCGCCCCTTGCTTCTATCAAACCATTTACACTATTACCAGTTGTTTTTACAGTTTGGTACATATGTATCACAGGTGTCGATTTGTGTGGTATTGGGGGGCTGCCCCCCAATGATTTCAAATTTTAACATTATGCCTATGGCGTTTCATGGTAAGAATAGAGTTAAAATATATAAAGTTAGCACTAGGGCCCCCTAATCATTTTCATAAAATGACACCGCTGATATGCATACTATTATAGGTACACTCACAGTTACAATTGTCATATGCACTGTTGAGTGCTGACTTCCACCGGTCATCTTGATTCACTACCCGAGGCTAATGTAAGCATATGAAAATTTAAAAATAACCTTTATTTCAATATTTGTCATCATACCGAGCTGTGCATTGCAACCACCTAAGCTACCTGAGGAGCTACTTGTGGGCCACCTGAGGCTTGGCTTCATTCACGGTCTGGTTCAAATATACAAATGTAGTTTTCCAAGACCTATTTTTTACGCCGCTTCGCGGCGTCACATCGGTAGTCATCGGCATTACGAGGTGTCATAACGAAGCCATCGTCATCAGTTTGGTTAGCCGTAACGCTGAATTGAATGAATAACATTTTTAGCCACTTATCCTCTCAAGACCCACCGCCTATAGTTCTGTGTTTTATCAGGCAAACTCGTAAAAATTTCGCGCCGCTTCGCGACGCTAAATAACTTAAGTAGGTGCCTACTACTAGTAAGGCATGCATGACATGAAGCACACGGAGAGAGTTTTTGCATTAGTGTCCGGCAAGGATAATGATTGCTGTTGGCTGCAATAGTAAAGAATTACTTACCAGAACCTTTCTGTGGCTCCTAATGATTTTGATTTCTGATTCTCGTTGCGGAGGTGAATTTGAAGTCGACGTACGAGCTTATCACAACCGGCATTCATTTTTGTTCGCTTATGGCTGATGAATGTTTCTTCAGTTGTGTTAAATATTTGCATATAGCCTTTACCATATGTTATTCTACGACGATATTATCAGTGTATACGTTTGCATAATCAGTGCGGTGAAACGGGAGTTATTCCTGAAACCCACACAAGCAAACAAGCACGCAGGCAATCAAGCACGCAAGCGCGCAAGATGAAGACGGATTTTGGCCCATCTGTAAGAATACGTTCGTTCGAACGCTTCGCGTTCTCACTCACTCCGTCTGATAACATGGAAATCCATATTAGCCGTTTTCATGATTGATTATTTTGCGCGAAATGTTTTAAAACATCTTAAGATGTTTTAAAATGTTTTAGTATGAAAGTTTAGTATACGATATATATTCCAAGAAAAACAAGTTACAGATTTAGGCGATATTATCATTATTCAAGAGTTATGGAAACATGGAATGAGCTCTTTACATGATTATGATACAAAATTGTTCGTTTCTAAAGAACATATGCGTCTAGAGTCCGTTCTTTCAGTTAAGCACTATCGGCACATATTTAGCCGTTTTTCACGATGGGTTATTTTGCGCAGTAATGGTTTTTAACACATTTTAAAATGTTTTAGTATAAACCGCTTCTCACTATGGAATAATGGCGAAAAAATGTTTTTAACCCTCGCCCACGGTCCAATGTTCGAGGGTAAAACATTTATCGTGAATTAAGGCGCCATCGTGAGGACGGCTACCAGCCGAAACATTTGTAAATTGCTAAAATGTTTTTAAAACATTTTCGCGCCAAAATAAGCCATCGTGAAAACGGCTAATTAGTTACATCAATCTGGCAGCGTTCATGAATCACCAGGTCTGGCCGTTTTGCATGGCCGATAATGCGCTAGAAAACGATTCGCTGGAGGCGAGGTCCATTATGAGTCAAGCGGAGTCGCTTTGTTGAGCGACCAATAGCGTGCCAGACCGAATATGTATTCAAGGATGTTTGAACAAGGTATCAGTAGGTGAAGATCTATCACAGCTACACCTATGCATATAATGAACATTGAACAAGTTGCAGGTTGTTTGGTGAATATGTGGCAAAATAATAAGAAAATGTGCTGATCAGCGTGATACAATTCATTTTGCATTACAGGAGCAATATTCAGAGAGACTATTTGCCTGTAAAAGTTTATTACTTATTAAAGCACTTGATGTAAGTGACGTCATTTAGCATAATACTTGCGATCTTCTATGAAAAGCTGTTTATTTTCCAAAATTTTGCCCGTGGCAATTAAATGATTAAACGCTTCTAGGATTTACTGTTCACACCAAAACTACTCAGAAATTCATTGGAAATTTATTGCTGTTGTATGTCCACCAGCACAAAGCGTCATCTTAATGCCTCTAGAGCACATTGGGTTCGAGATAGGCTCCGTTTCGGCTGAGGCACAGCTCTGCCCTCCACCTCAACTCACCAAGCTGCTTTACGGCTACCTGCCGGCAGGGATGGTCCGCACTGCAGTTCCCATGGCTGTCTTTAGTTGCTTCCCGGTCTGGAGATTCTTCTTAAACACCTATTACTCGTTTAGTTAGCCTCCACAGGAAGCTGTTAAGAGGACTCAGATCCAGATGCTGCCCTCACTGAAACACTGCCCTAGAAACTACTTGCAAAATGCGACCGTGCCCTCAATGCTGGTCTTGAAATTAAGTAGATCTGTCCGGTCCAGAGCGTTGTATGGAAGAGATCTAGTCATCCTTAGGATTCCGTTTGGCCTGTTAGCAATCCGTATAAAATCGGCTTGATGGCTGCCCGTAAGATTATTGATTTGGTCAGCAAGGTAGGATCCACAATTTTAGGTTTTTTGTTTGTTTCAGTAAAGTTGCATTTTCAAAGTGAGCGATATCTCCTTGAATGCGCCATATCACGTGTTTTGATTCGGAACGCAATTAACGTTGATTGCATGAATTTATTGCGTTTGAAACTCGTATTATTAAAATTCCAATGTGTCCACCAACTGCTAAAAATTACCTCAGTTATGCGGCCTGAATTATTGCTAAAATTTGCGTCACGACCAATCGAGGCAGAATGGATTAATTAGTTAAATATACTTAATTATTTAAAATCCCTGATATTCAGAGGGAATTATATTAAATTGACTATCTATAAATATTATTAAAATAGAATTTGCGTTCCAATCAAATACATATAAACGGGGGTTAGGTGAACCTGCAAAATTTCCATTATCTTGCCTAATTACCACCAAACCGCAGATTTGTAACTACTATATTCTTACCAACATATAACAAAATTCTGAGAGACATTTCAAGACAAAAATCGCTTGCAAAAGTTGCGTAATTAAGGAAAGAATAAGTATTCTAAAACTTTCATACTAAAATATTTCAAAACATCTTAAGATGTTTTAAAACATTTCGCGCAAAATAATCCATTGTGAAAACGGCTATTAAAATGATGCAAAGGCTTCCTCTTGGTCTTTACACCTCACCTTTCTTACCTTTTTTTACCTCTTGGTCTATACACGCACATTTTTTTGGTCATTTCAGCCGACACCCACTGAAAATTGTTGGCGACGCCCCTGCATGTTAGTTTCAGATAAACGCTATTATTACTTACATGTGTATACTCCGTAGCATATACGCAACCGAAAACCGAATAAGAAAAAAATAATCACAAATACTAAAGAAAGGTGACCGGCCCAAATCAGGGTAAAACAAACTGGGGATAAATTTTTGTCGAACCCCCCAAAACCGACGTCTGGATCCGCCAGTGGACTGACAAGGTATATCTCATTGAACAATGTGTCCATGCATGTCAGGCTACGTATGGTCGGGACCAGAGGCCAGCATAAGTTCGTCAAGGGGGAATTACTGCACATAAAACAAAAGACTGTACAGTGTGTACTGATGTTTCGGTCGCCCCGAATCGTGTCATGTAACCGTGTTTATGACTGCAGCTGCTACAAACGCTGACACGATCCTCGAAGCTCATGAAGCAGGAAAACTGCCATTCGGACAAGTATGTCATGAATGATCTATTCGGTAGCTTGGGTAATTATATTTCATAATGGCGTTATCACACCTATGCTCTCCAACATGATCCGATCTACTTCACATTCAGGGTTACCAATGTGTTGTACCTACCCATATGATCGTGAAAATTACTTTAACTCTTAATGCAACTTGGTCTTTAAAATACAGGAAACATTATTGTCAATCATTCCAGCAGAAATCCATGACATGCAACTTGCAAGCTTACCTACGCGGTATTCCATCAACTTTTGATTGTGTTCTCCCGAATTAACATTAGAGGGAAATAATAACCCTTTACTTTTGTTAGAAACAATTTCTTTAACTTCCGTTACGGTATAACAATGATGTAATTAAAATTTAAGAATTAAATACCATTATCCTCTTATTCAATGTTGGAAGTTTTTTTTTACAAATTAAAAGCAAGTAGGTACACATACTTCTTTCGAAACTTATGAGCAGTGTTTGCCCATAACTATTCTCACTATTCCCAAGCGAGCCATATTCCCAAGCGCGCCACAGGGGTTTCAAATTTATTCAAGGCTGGACAATATCCCTGAAACAAATCACCGACACTAAATTAAGCACAGGTAAACATTTGTTGAAACGCACGATGAGCTTTTGATGTAATTTCCAGTTTGTTTATTATTTGTTATTTTTTAGGAATAAATGACTCTTTTTCATGATTACATGTTTTATTTTCAACCAGCAACGAAACTATAAAACTCCTAATCAAGAAAATAAATGAAGCCATGTTCAAGCATTGAGGGGTCACAGCCACTAAAGGGCCACCATATTAGACGCACATATAACTACTATTTTGGTTACGTGTTCATTGAATAGAGCTGTTATAGTTATATACAGGATCTACGGGCATATAATAACAACAAGCAGAACTCGAAATATATTTCGTATTCCATCACGAAACAAAAAAATACGGGAAAAGTCCGCAGATTGATGAGGACCAAAAATACTTGCAAGCACCTTGCAAGTATCGGTCGTTTTAAGCGTGGAACGCTTACTAATTTTGGATTGCAATATCTTTTGAATGGAATGTTTGTATGCTAAATGTGAAGAATTTACAATATATTTTGGTCTTGTCTGTCGATTCCAAGTGATATCTCCATTTTAGTGGGAAAAGGTGATTGTTTCCTTTCAAACGTTTATACAAATTACAAACACATATTTTGATGGCGACTTGGGAATTAAAACATCATGGTTTGTATATTAAGAAATGACATATGGAATATGGTGATCAACATTTCTCTTCAGAGTTTCTACTATCTACATTCTACAATCCTACATAGTGCCACAACTGTCGCGATTTCGAGGACGGTTGCTATAGTAGGTACTTCTAATTTGTGTTGCAAAAACTTTGCTATATTTTAATGAAACAAAAACGGTGCACGCTAGTTCAGTTTATACCCAAACTCTCTTTTCCAAGGCATTGTATGGCGCATTATTGGTGACGTATTGGCTGCAGGCACCGCAGACACAGTGTTCAGCCTCATGTCCCTGACGTCATTGGACAGTCCGGAACTATAGAACTACACGGCATCCAGAGGCGTGCAGCTTACTGCTTCGCTAAGTCCCGGGACCTTTTAAATTGCCTGGAAAGATTGCTCCACACTTCTGGCGTTACAGGTGCAAAGTAAGCAACACAATGATGGTATCAGCGGACAGGTCATGAGTCAGAATTCCAGTGGATGTACTATACTTGGTGATGACGTGAACATAATACGGCTGTGAAGTGACCTGCGATTCCATGTCAGACAGTGTTTCTGATCACGCCTTACAAGAGCTGCACGTTATACGAGCCTGTGTTTCATCATACGAATAGTGCAACAATCGAAGGCGAAATAATATGTATGTTACAAATGTTAATCGAGTGAAAGGAAGGCCTTATACTAATATAATAATTCATGTTTTTAAACTTATTTTAAACTAAAAAACGAATAAATACCCAACGTTTCGCATTTATTGCTTATTCGAATAAGCAATAAATGCGTATTTATCGCATTTATTGCTTATTCGCATTTATTGCTTATGTCACCGAAATCGTACATATCTTGATTTGCCCAGTGAATAAGCAATAAATGCGAAACGTCGGGTATTTATTCGTTTTTTAGTTTAAAATAAGTTTAAAAACATGAATTATTAGATTAATATAAGGCCTTCCTTTCACTCGATTAACAATCGAAGGCGAAAACTAGCACATTCTCCCTACCATGTATGCATGAGTGGAGAAACGTTATCAAAGCTGGTTTGACCAAAGGGTATAAAATTGTAATTTTTGTTATTTTTCATAGCCTTACAGGATGCTCCAATATATTTGCATTGCATTTTTTGTTTACAAAAAATGTTAGTGTCACCCTTTACACCAACTTAAAGTTGGTGTGGAATTTGCCACAGGTCTGCCATACTGCATTCTCCTCCCATACATGTTGGTATGTGAGTTTAATCCGTTCTCGACGCAAGCTATGGTGAGGGCGACTCAATACTATTTCATAGTCGGTTGCGGAAACTCCTTGGTGTAATTTTAAGCGACTTAACAGTTTGTGCGTAATGGAGTTATATATGAATATATATATTTGTATGTACCTATTGGTTTTAGAATATGTTGCTAAGGCTTCACCCTAATTTAATAACTGATGTGCTGTACTATATAATTTAATAATTAATGTGCTATACCCTCTCTCTTCTTTTACTCAGTACCACGCCTATTGGTACTTTTTAGCTTTTACAAATATGGTTAGTGCTTTTTGCAGTATGTTATAATTATTGTTTTTAGGCTGCAAATATTTCAATCACATTTTGTGTTAAAGAATTAATATATTAATAACATTGTTCTGAGACCATTACCATTTGTTTGTGTAAGTAAAGATGATATCCATTAATTATCAGGGTTTACCATTAATTATCAGGGTTCATTCATTATTTTAATATAACATATTATAGTCATATCATTATTACTGTTAACTTTTATATCGCTCTGAGGAAATGACTCATCGCATGATCGAAGTGATGCTTCATGCTACATAAAACAACACAAAAATGATGCATGTTTAGTTCATAAACACGAACGCGCCATATCAAATATCAAATCTACAATTTCGGCGACAGCGAATCCCCCTATACGTGACTCTGTATTTCAGCTAAAACTTCCACCAGAGAGCGTCTGTCCAGATATTTCAGCGTAGTTTCAGCCCCGGTAAATCTCGCCTGCACGCGCCGTCCGCGGGCCTTCTGCCGGTGACGGCGGCCGGCGCGGCAGTGGCATGGTGTGTGCGTGACTGGGCGTGTGGCGGCGGCGTCTGTGGCGCACTGGAGCGCCGGATTAGTCGTGTTGTCGGCACCTCCGCCTGTCACTGTTGTCATGTCACTGGACGCCTAATTAATCAGCCCCCCCCCCCCCAGCCAGCCCCGCCCGGCCGGCCGGAGCCGCCGTGCTGCGGTACAGCTGCATAGTGAGACGGGCCGCGCCCGGCAGTCTGTTGTCTCCGACGTCTGGCCGGCCAGCGCCCCGTGCCCCGCCCCTCCCCTCCTGGCCGAGACTGACCTTGAGTCGGGGGCGGGATGGGGCGGGGAAGGAGTGCGGCGGTGCGGCACCCACGACCGATGCCTGTTTCGCTGGAGGTCGTATGCCAGTCCGATGTGGATGCCGATGAAGTGACGACATCAACAGGATATCACGTATGTGGCAATTAGGCGTTGGTTAGAGAGATGTTGTCTGCTGATTGATAACTGATTGAGTGAGTGGTAAAGAGGTGACTGGCACCGAATACGATGCCCGGACTCTACTCTATGCATTCGTGTGGTACATTCCGCTTGCGGTATAAAATGCCCTCAGACAGTGGTAGCTGCGTGTGCGTAATGCATTCGGTGGCTTTGACATCCAGCCTGAGCCTACTGGTCAACCCGTTCATTACACCGTTATGGACCAGTTCACCTTTCCTCGTGAATAAAAGTGGAGAGAAAAGTATGATTTAACAACACTTAATGTAATCGGTTGAAAAGTGATACGCGCTTCCGACCAAGTACGTGCAGTGTAGGCCAAATTTTCCTTGATGCTCATGGAAAAGAAGGCTACCTATGTCTGCTGCTGTCTGCTGACTCACTATGCTTTAAATTGTACTATTGGTTCCAAAATAAGCGTCCCGCTGGGTTGGCCGGCACAGCAGTTTAAGGGAGTATAACGCCTTGGCGAATTAATTATTCGAAAAAGAATGGAGAGTCGAGAGGCCACTCACTGGGCGGACCTCATCTACATCCAATACCACTACATTTGCCCAAGGCTGGTAGATTCACCTTTAACTCCTGTGCGGCCAACCCAGCGGGACGCTTATTTTGAACCGATAGTACAAACGGTCGACCGTAGCTCACAATTGGCTTGGCTTGATTGCAGTATTTAGATAGTCACATGAGAGAAATGCATGCATAAGTCGACCAAATCTAACCCACTGAGACGCCCCAGTCGACCCACTGAGTCGACCCACTGAGACTGCCCAACCTCGCACGCCATCTAATGGTCTGACAGACCGGTGACATCTAACAGACCCACTGAGACTGCCCAGCCTCGCACGCCATCTAATGGTCTGACAGACCGGTGACATCTAGCAGACCGGTGACAGACAAACGGACGACAGATACCGTCAGATTCGACACTTGCGGCACGCGACAGGTGACTCCCGATGTGACGGCTTGCTGGCTTATGGCCTATACTGTTTGTGGTAGTAACTCCATTTGATTACACTCGATGCTTTTACTTGCTGATGCTCGACCGCCACTGGATGTGACCAGCCAGTTGAAGGACTGAACCCTGGCTCGGAGTGGACGTGGCTGGGGTCGCTCCGCGTGCCTGCCGGCCACTGCGAGCGGGTGCGGTCTGTTTTTATACTACGTATAATGTTTATATCATAATTATAATATTATATTATTGTATCATAATAGTAAATGAAAATGTTACCGATGTGCCCTTAGTGCCCACAATGGCCATAGAACGTAAACGTGAT
The DNA here is from genome assembly GCA_014673585.1 of Semibalanus balanoides. Taxonomy (NCBI): domain Eukaryota; kingdom Metazoa; phylum Arthropoda; class Thecostraca; order Balanomorpha; family Balanidae; genus Semibalanus; species Semibalanus balanoides. Next base: position 92,984 of record VOPJ01012712.1, read on the forward strand.
CTCTGGCGTAAGAGGGGTTAAGTGAGGTTTGTGTCAAACTCAATGTGTTGATAGTGCGATAAAATGTGGAGTAGGTTAAGGAAGCAGAGGACTGCAATGATGAGCGTGTGGTGGCGATAGAGGTCCGTCTTCCGTTTGCCATGGACACGCTCTCAGCAGTATCCGTTCGTTGAAAGGCGGCCGACCAGGAAAGTATGGAGCTGAGAAGGGAAACAGCGCACCCAAGACGTCGACAGTATCTGACGAAACTTCAGAGGGACCATCTACAGCTAGAAAAAAGGCTGGTCTGTCTATTGTTGTTTCCTGGGCCAGGCATCCAGATTCCTAATTGCCATGACCTCATAGTCATTTTTACAACTAGTTTCGTATGTAGGTGTTGAAATATGTGAAGTGTGCTTATTAGTATTTATAACAAACATTGAACAATACAAATATTGTCGTCATAGTTCGCCCTGATGAGCAATTATATATAACACCAGCGAGAACAGTCCATCATTCCTATAAAATGAAAACCGTCCCTAAGCTGCAAAACGACAAGGAAAACGTGCACACAAAATATCTAACAACGAAATAATTGTGCATAAAATGCTGATATGTCATTTTACACACCACCTAGCACAATTCTTTCCCATCAGTTCTTATTCGATCCCTATAAATGTCGGCACTATTTTGATTTTGAAGATGCGATTTTACTCTCAGTAATTAATTACTGACAAGTTTTAGAGGATTATTCCGGTATGGCGCCTCCTAGTTTCGGCGCCACTCGTGGAGTTAGTTACCCCGCCACTCCATGGAGTTAGTCTACCACCCCATACAACCGCCATCATCTGCGAGCTTAGTTTATCCCCCCCGCCTCTGGAGTTAGTTACGCACGCACTCTGGAGTAAGCTCTTAATCCAACGCCACTCTGCGAAGTTAGTTATTTACCACCCGCAAAAACACTAACTGGAGTTTAAGTACACCACGATAATTACCTCACCCGCACTCACCGGAGTTAGTTAACTTTCAGAGCAGAAATCAAGATCCGCCACTCTGGACGCTTTAGTTACCCCCCCGCCAACTTCTGGAGTTAGTTACCCGCCACCTGGAGTTAAGTTACCAGCCGCCACTCTTTGCGAGTTAGTTACCACCCAACGGCCACTCCTGGAGTTTAAATTACCACCCAGCCACTACTCTTGGAGTTAGTTACCGGCCACTCTGGAAGTCCTAGATTACACCACCGCCACTATTCTTCTGAGTAGTAGCAGACGAATCCATGCCAGTAACCCGCCATTCTAGAGAGTTAATGTTTACCCGCCACTCTGGAGTTTTAGTGAACCCCCGCCACTCTGGAGTTAGTTACTCACTCAACTCCAATCCGCCTTACCCTCCGGAGTTAGTTACTCTCCACGCACTCTGGAGGTTAGTTACCCGCCACTCTGGAGTTTAGTATACCCACCCCGCCACTACCTGATGAGTATCAGTTACCAAAGATCCCTCAACCGCCATCTGGAAGTTAGTTACTCCGCCACTCTGGAGTTAGTTACCCCGCCACTCTGGAGTTAGTTACCCCGCCACTCTGGAGTTAGTTACCCCACCACTCTGGAGTTAGTTACCCCGCCACTCTGGAGTTAATTACCCCACCACTCTGGAGTTAGTTACCCCGCCACTCCGGAGTAAGTTACCCCGCCACTCTGGAGTTAGTTACCCCGCCATTCTGAAGTTAGTTACCCCGCCACTCTGGAGTTAGTTACCCTGCCACTCTGGAGTTAGTTACCCCGGTAACTACTCCAGACGTGGGCGGGAATTAACTCCAGAGTGGCGGGCCGTTAGCCCATACTCTTCCAGAAGGCTGGAGTTGGTTACCCGGGGGTTTACTCCTCAGAAGGTGGGCCGCCACCGTGGGGTAACCTTAGGCAGTTAGTTTATTCTCAGATGGCGCGGGTTATATGCGCCGATGCGGGGTAAACCTAATCCAAGAGTGGCGGGGTACCTAACTCCAGAGTGGGCGGGGGGGTAATTCGTGAAAATAACTCCCATGCACTGAGTTATAGTTCGTGACCGGCTACTAACTACCTGGTAGTTAGCTTAAGAGTGCCCGGCCACTCGCGTGAGGTAAGTTAACCAGGCCCTCCGGAGTAAGTTACCCGCACTCAGTGGTAAGGCGTGGAGGGTTTACTAACTCCAAGAGCCCGCGCACCTGGCGGTAGAGAGTTAACGCTTCACCAGACCAGCTCATGGGTTTATTGTGGGTGTACTAACCTCCAGAGTCGCGGGGAGTCTTGGAAAGTTAATATATAACCCTCAGAGTGGCGGGGTCCTAACCCGCCACTCCGGAGTCTAGTGTAAGCTCGCGGCTGGGTACTAACTCAACGCACTCTGTGGAGTCGGGTTAGTTACTCAACTCCAGAGGCTCGACGGTCCGCGGGATAGTAAGTTTTACCTCGCCCACCTCACTGGAGTGGGAGTTAGCCCTGGGTTAAATTTCTAAACCTCAGTAAGGTGGCTGCGCGACGTTTAACCTGTGAGAGCTTCAAAGGAGTTTGGACGGGGGTTAACTACTCCACCGGTGGCCAGGGGTACACTCGAAAGTTCAGTTGAACGCTGGCGGGGTACTAACCTGTCAGCAGATCGGCGTGGGTAAATCAACGTACACAGATATAGGGTGTACGGGGTATCACACTCCGGAGTGGCGGGCCGTACCAACCTACTGGAGTCTTTAGCTTGAGTGGCACTGGGGTATAACTCCAAGAGTGGCGGGGTAAACTACCCAGCAGTTGGGGGCGCTCACTCTAACTCCAGAGTGGCGGGTACTGGAGTAACGCAGTATAGATCGGCCCGCCGAGCTTCCGGAGTGAGTTACTAACTCCCCCAGGCCTAGGCTGGCTGGGAAGTAAGTTAAGTATCTACCTCCAGAGCTGGCCGGGTAACTAACTCCAGAGTGGCGGGGTAACTAACTCGCCGCCCAGACCAGATGGCGAGGGGGTTAAGTTTAAACTCCCAGCACTGCAGCGCCAGTCTGGGTAAGTCTATAAGTTACCGCTCGCGAGCCACTTGCGTGGAGCTCAGCTACCTGTAGCGAATCTGAGAGCTTATAGATCTATCCCCGGAGTGCCGCAGCTCCGCGCTGGAGGTATAACTAGTTATACACGCCACTACAAGCGAGTTGAGTATGGGTAGCGGCCGCCGGACGTTCTGGGTTATGATTCTCAGGCGGTGGCGTGACCACTTCTAGGCTAGCTAGCTAAGAGTGGAGCACTGCGTGGGATTAGTTAACTCCAGAGTGGCCCGGGTTCTAATCGGAGGGTTGAGGGTCTACCGGGCCGGTTCAATCTCTTAGCCAAGAGTGTTGAGCGTGTAGGTAACTAACTCCAGCCGTGGAGCCAACGCGGAGTTAAAATTTACTAGGAGGCCACCCGACATACCGGGAAAGTTTTACGCTCTTACCCAGGACTTATGCTCTCATAGGATGATATGCTATACTTCAACCTGGGAGACGTGGAGGTTAGTTAACTCGGCACTGTTCCTATCAAAATTCAATAGGATAGTTGCTAGCCGAACTCAATCTTAACTCACGTGAGATTTCGTATATAACCGGAACTGACCGTCACGGTGCATAGAGAAGATTAGCTACCCGCCACTAAGAGTTAGTTACCCCGCCACTCTGGAGTTAGTTACCCCGCCACTAAGGAGTTAGTTACCCTGCCACTCTGGAGTTAGCTACCCGGCCACTCTGGAGTTAGTTACCCCACCATTCTGGAGTTAGTTACCCCGCCACTCTGGAGCTAGCTACCTCACCACTCTGGAGTTAGTTACCCAGCCACTCTGGAGTTAGTTACTCCGTCACTCTGGAGTTAGTTACCCCGCCACTCTGGAGTTAGCTACCCCGCCACTCTGGAGCACTACGAACATATTATATTTTAGCGTCACAAACACTCTTTTTCACCTGCTTCATTCCAAACAATCATCTAGGAATAATTAAGCTATTCAATTTAAGGATGACTTCCGTTAACTGAGTGTACCTACTTGCTGTCAATCATTCTCCTATTCACATCCAATTCATTTAAGCGTCGCCACTTGCTGCCTGGCGCGCCTCTGGCTCTGGCCTCAGAAAGGCCACTGGGGGCGGGGACTGGAAGCGCTTCCCAATTAGTGACAAATTGACGGCGTGGCACCAGACTGACCCGAGTGTCACTTAGTTGACCACTGCCGGCTGCCGGGCTGCGGTCTGTCAGTCCTCTAACTAGCGACAGAGGGCGGCAGGCAGTCGCTGCCGCTCAGACCAGACCCCCATTCCCCGATGGTTTACGATCACAGAAACGGTCATCACTGGGAACGGCGGCGGAGACTGTAATTGCGCGGAAAGCGAGAAAAAGTGGTGAATAGTTTCAGACACAGACGTCTTTATAGCGTTGTACATCGCCTCTCTGTGGATCTGCGCAGGAGCATAGCAATCAGGTCAGTGAGCGCGCAGAACGAGGACCGTAATTATCGACGGAAAAAGAATCAAATTCGACAATTGGAGAGATCAGGAGAGCTTTGTCGGAGAGCTGGCCAGAAGGTCATCGATAATTGCTCGGGTAATGACGAGGCGCACACAGGATTTATTTCTATAATTGCTCGACGCGGGCCGGTAGGGTGCCGATGCGCGGTAAGTGCCACGCACCGTTCCCAGAATCGCTGGCCACCGCTGAGGAGTCGGGGATGTTTCGACGATGACTCGGTCGGTCGGCTGCTCGGTAGCCGTGCCTCAGATTCGATGAATATGCGCTTTACCAATGGGCCGGCCGCGAGTCGCGTGCTAAGTGAACTTTCTGTCCTTCCTGTAGGGACGCCGGACAGTGCGCTGCGGCGCGTCACATGTCAGCACAATTTACCCATGAATCAGGCTGTATCGGTGTGAAATCGTCACGCAGGAGGAACTCGGGGCGACATGGGCCATAAAAACGCAGCCGGGGGTTGCTCAACTTTGCAGTGCAATTATATTATTTCCTTACGTTTTTATTAGATCATGGGATTGCAGGGTGTTTTATTAACTGTTCCGTATCGCCTGACATGAGAACATTAATTATAATGCTGTAAATCTTAATAATAGCTTGATAAATACTCAAAAGTTTTCTTCGAAATATCATTATAAGAAAAACATTCGCACCAGATAAATAATATACACTGAACTTCAGAACTGCTTTTTACCTACTACTTTAAGCCTTTTTGTATAGGAAGCAATTATATTTGTAAATGGACAGGCCCGCCTGTAACTTCCGGTTATTTTGTCAACTTTGCCACTGCATACTTCCGTTATCTTCCTTCGTATTTACCGATGGATTGCAAAAAGTAGTTACTTTCGAAGCAAACATGCATACAAACTCTGAAAAAAATCCGGCAACCTTGACAGTAATTGAGTTGAGCTAATGCGTCCCTTTCAATTGTATCATAACCATATAATGCAACGCAACTCACATTTCACAAAGCTAAGTCGGTAAATTAAGTTACACCGTCATATAATGCCGATGTGCTTTATAAGCATATTATCCAAGGTTTTGACACCTTCATCTTCCTATACTCAATCAGGCCGGGTTGAACTGACATTTTAATTAGCTTCGATGTTCGTCTGTTGGTACTTGTTTATGTGTAAGTGTTCCGGCAATTGACTTGCTCATCTGTCATCTGCAGTATCTTGCCAGACAGGCTACACGACACGTTACTGATCATACACCCTCTGCATGCATGTCAAACACACAAATATGCACATACGTAATATGAGCATACCGCTTGATTGACATAAAGACATACATAAATTAGATAATAGTGCAACATTAAGGGACCTCTGAAGTCCATCTGCAGCTATCGATTTATTTTCATTCCCCGTTCCAGCTACGTTTAATTTATTGTATTTTAGGCATGGCTAAATTTGATAATATACACATTTATTTAATTATCAAAAATCCTGTAGGTCTGTCCCTGTATATATTAATTTTCATTAACTCATTGCCTCACGGTAATGACATAAATGACAAGTTACTAAGTTTGCTGCATAAGCCTACTAAATCTTATCAAAATTATGTTGACTAGTCTGAACTAGAACTTGAAAAAAATCAAAGAAATGCAAATTATGTATAATAACGAAAGCATTCTGAATAAAATCACACCAATTAAACTATAACATTAATAAAAAAATAATTTGCCATACTACTTTGGCTGAAATAATGTCGATTTACTTTGCTATTCCGACCTTGAGCCGCGCCTTACTGGGGTATATTCCGTAAAATGACTTACTGGGCGGGGGGCTATTTATAGCCCCCTCTTATTTCCGGAACTACTGAACCGATCTTAGAAAATCGAGCGGCATTTGATAGCCCTGCAAAATTTGTCGAAGGAAACCTAATATTGTCCACTTCAGGGTCACTGATGACGTCACAGGTCACGTCAAAGACAAAATGTTTAATCGTGTCATCTAAGTCCGATGGATGGAATTGTCGCGCAAAAATGAGATATTAAACGCATAAGCAGTTGATAAATCAGTATGATTCGTGTACTGGCACTTCTTTTTATTCCAAGCTGTTGATGACCTTAAGTCAGGTCAAGGTCATCCGAGGTCACGAGGTAAAACTGCAGATTACGATCATTAAGAGTTATAACACATGTTTATGGGGGTTGTTTTTCGACTATAACTCGAAAAATTGACCATAGAACTTTGTTTGTTCCATATAAATAGAAGAAAACAAAAACGGAAATGTATTTGTTATGCATGGTAATGCTGCAGAAATGGTCCAATTTTGTATTTAAAAGGTCGTAAGTCAGTCATTTTTCAAGATATCGACTTCAAGCTTGGTACTAATATTCATTGAACTCGTCTAAATCATAAGTATCCCGTTTTTTAACTTTGTAAAGACATCAAAATATCTTTGGATTTCTCAAAAAAATTAGTTTCAGTAAATTTCGAAAATCCGAGGCAGCCGTTTCATAGGGAAGTCGACCATCAGTCATATCGTATATAACAATCTAATTTATTTAAAAATTGTATTTTTGACATCGTTTTCCGCAAATCCTTCTTTTCAACAAAAACCACAGAACATGACGTCACTTTGAAGTCATGTCCGGTTGACCTACCATAGCCTTATCTTTTTACTTCAGCCGACATGTGTCAAATGGTTGAAAAACAAGGTACTGAAAGTTTGGTAAAATACCGCTGTTGGCTTAGGACAGTGGTTCCCAGCCCTCCCGACACAATTACCCCTTTGCAGCAGTCAGAGGAGGCCGTTCGATAGCAGAGTCAAATTAATAAAATATATACATATTTATAAAGGTGTTAATTGTTTCTCAATGCGTTGGTTGCACCTGATAACACACATCCATCGGAGCGACGCAACCACTGGCGGATCCAGGGGGTGGGGCATCAGGGGCAAATCACCCCCAAACTGCCTGAAATCGGCATAAGTTTACACATTATCAGATGCGGAGGGACATCTAAACAACTTTTACAAAGGAAAGTTTATTTTAAAACGTCTAGCAGTGCATAAGGGAGCGAAATCAGGGGATTCCCCCCCATCCCATGGCGCCACAAACTGCCGTTCTAGATTCGCCAGTGGACGCAACTCGCAATAAAAACAAAGACTGAGAGCGCAGTCACATGTGTTTATTCCCCTTTCTTAACCAATTCATCAATTTATTTTGCGCAGGGCGTGCCGGAAATGCAATGGTTTGCTGGTTCGTGCTGTTTAGCTGCTCTGCATGCCATTTTAAATAGCCAGGTTTCCGTTTTAAAACGTAAAGTAAAAGAAAAACGTAATAAATAGGTGCGATCTGTGCAGCTGTTATATTGTCTGAGTACGTTTTAGCCAGGGCTGCATCAAAGCTGTCTTGGCGTAACATTTATGGTTCAACTTCACAGGCCTTGGTTACCCACGCAGAATGTCTCTGTTACCCCAAATGGGGTCATGACCCACCGTTTGGAAACCACTGGTTTAGGAGACATTGAAAAATAACGGGAGGGGGCTATAAATAGACTCCCCCAGTGACTCGCGAGTTAAGGTTGGGAACTTGGGATAGCAGACCTTACTCGAAAGCTGCACAGTTACAAGCATCGATACTGCGTCACGCCAGCTGCGCCGGACATGACCTTGAGAAACAGTTCATATGTCACGGGTCACGGGGGTAGAAGTTGATTTTGTAGAGTAAGTATATGTCAAATTATTCAAAAGTAGGGCAGTGAAAGTTTCATCGCAATTGGTTGGTAATTACGCGAGTTATTCCCGAAAAAGAAGGGATGACAATATTCCCCTACTTTTGCAGTAGCAAGGGTTATGCTTAAGAAAACAAACAATATAAAAAAGTCCCCTCTCCACATTTTTTGCACAAAGGTAGCTACCCAAAGATTATTTGCAGCTAAAAAAGTTGAACATTTCCACTGGCATCATATTGTCATTTAATGACATGACTTAAGGTCACGAGGTCACACTAGCGGATTTACGGGGGGAGGGCAAAGTGACCATGACCCTCAAAAATACCTAAAATCGGAGCAAAATTGACACACTTCCGATATAGAAGAAAATCAAAGCAACTTTTCCTTAGGAGAGTTTGTTTTAAATCAGCTATCAATGCATAAGCAAGCAAAATCCGATGAGTTTTCAGTATTGTGTGATAGTTTTGTATTTCCCCCGCCCCCAACACCCCGCCCCCAACACCCCGCCCCCAACCACAGTTCTGGATCCGCCAATGCAAAGTCATCGGGTCAAGGTAGAAATATTTCAAATCTGATCGCACCAAATTATTCTTCAGATCTTTTCCAATTCAACAGTATGCAGTTTTGTCAGAGGCGCAACCAAAGGGAGGCACACGGGCACGTGCCCCTCCTTTACGAAATGCGGAGCCCCTCTGGGGCAGGCACGTATAGCCAGGATTTCGCCCGGGGTGGCGGCGTCTCAAAAGGGCCCCCTTCCGAGCGTTGAAATGGCCCCTTCTCGGGCGTTAAAAGAGTCCCTTCCGGAGCGTTGAAGGGGCCCATTGGGCACTGGGGCCCTCCGTGCTGGCTAAGACCAATTAGGCATGTTCAGTGGCCCTTCTGACTCGCCCAGGGACCCTTCCATTCTGGTCAAGGGCCCCTCTGACCTACATAGGGCCTTTTTAACTTCCCAGGGGCCTTCTGGTCTGTCCAGGGGCCTTTAGACCTGGCAAGGGACTGCGATAGCTGCTTTGTCGCCCTGCCGACATGCTCAGGCGCCCATCGGATCTGCACAGGGGCCCCTCCTATCTGTCCAGGAGCCCCTCGGGACCTCCGCCCTGGCAAGGGGCCCGTCTGTGCTGGTTACGGACCCATTCGGCATGTTCAAGAGCCTTCTGAATCGCCCAGGAGCCTTTTCGGTCTAGCCAGAGGCCTCTCTGACCTCAACATGGGCCTTCTGAACGCCCATGGGACCTTCTGGTCATTCAAAGAGGATCCAAGAGACCCTAAAGGGCCTCTGAAGTGCTCTAAACTCTCTAAAGACCATGCTTCGCGTGGTTTTCAGACTCTTGATAAGAGGGCCAATGATACCACGCTTCTCGGTATCGTCGGCCCTGCCTTTGAGTCTCCCACTGCCTTTGAGTGGGAACGGATTATTTTTGTTGGCATATTATAGCGTAATGTTCTTATACCAATCCGTACTCCCCAAAACGTGCGTCTGCGGGTCTCTCTTAGCTTTCCGGAACAACTGCCTTAATATGATATGAATTAAATGCATCCTCACTGCTTATCGNCTTATACCAATCCGTACTCCCCGCGTCTGGGTTTCTAGTTTCCGCGCAATATGATATTATGGATGTCATTCACTGCCTTTCGTAAGGCATGCACATGACTGCACCCTGCGCTGAAGTTTGGATATAGGAACATCACCCTGCTGGCTCTCTTTCTAGTGCGCTGCCGACACCCTTCAATATTGCATGATATGCAGGGGCGGATTGCAGTGCCGTGGGGTTTCGGGCCAAATCCAGTGGCGTATTTCCCAAAAGTTATGGAGCGTGAGGGACAACAGGCCGTCAGCCATCAGCGATCAAGTTTTTGACCATGGGGGGGGGGGGCAGGGAGCGTGTCGTCACCCATTTGTATCTGTAGGTGCGTCCGACCTTTTTGTGTGTTTTGCCTTTTTGGGGAGCAATTAAGGTTTTGTAACCTTAAGGAGGGGGGGCAATGGGCCCCCTGGATCTGCCCTTTTTGTTTTGAATAATAATGAAGTATTTATAAAGGTCCCAATGGTGGGACCCCTCGTGGTCCCGACGGGGCCCCCTTGAGGTCGGTGCCCCCCCTTACGAAATCCTGGTTGGCGCCTGGGGGCCAGCAATTACCGCCAGGGAGAGCCTCTGTCAGCCAATTATGCAATTTATTTGCCCATTTTCCCAAATTTGTATAAACAATTGCAAAACTTGTGTCTGCCGCGAAGTGGCGGAAAATTTTCCAGTTTTTGACTGTGGATAGGTTGATTTTGACTGGTGCAAAGCAAATTTTTACGGTAAATTTGCGGAGACTGACCGTTTGTCAGACCGTTTTTGTTTTATTGCGTGGGCAAATAATAGTATTAGGACCTTTTGGGCGAGGGGGTTCATGGCCCCTTTGAGTTCCCCTGGAACCGCCCCTGAGTAGCAACATAACACATAAATGCTCCGAGAAAAGGCACGATTGTTGTGACCGGCATATCGTTTGCAGTCAAACTGCGCCACGGAGTGTCGCACAAATTTTGAGTTTTATTTCCTAGACAACTGTATTCTTTCTGTTGATTGACCCAGAGTCCATTCAGATCGTATAGGGGCCCCTCCGACCTTTTCAACGCCCTTCCGACCTGTTCAGAGCTCATCTGGGATCCCCAAAATACATGATGCAGAGTGGTGATATATACAGAAATTCAGCAAGATTGTCTTACTAAACAAGAACACTAAAATTAAAGCTTTCGGGTATATTGTAACACCCTCGTTATGGATTAAGAGGTAATCGGTAACAGGCCGTTGCCCGTCTTGAAGACGAGAGGCGAGAGGCTGACGAAGGGTATTACAATATACCCGAAAGCTCAGATTTTATCTTTTTCTTGTGGGAGAAAGCCCTCTTTGTAGCCAATCTTTCATATGAGATCTTGCGTGTTTGGCCCCTTCCGGTCTGGCCTGGGACCCTCTGACCTTGCAAGAAGTCCCTTTATTGTGTGGTCAAGGGACCCATTCGGCCTGTTCACAGCACCTGTGAACAGGTGCTGTGACAGGCTCCGTCTTGGCCAGGGGTCCCTCCAGTCCGGCTAGAAACTCATCCGGCATGTTCAAGGGCCCTTCCAACCGGCCCAGGGACCCTTTCGGTCTAGCCAGAGGCTCCTCTGACTTGCCCAGAAGCCCCTCCGATCTGCCCAGCGACTATTCCGGTCGGAATGCGCTGGCTGCTTTGTCGCCCTGCCGACATGCTCAAGGGGCCCCTCGACTTGCCCTGGCCCCTCCGCGCTGGCTAGGGGTCAATTCAACATGTTCAGGGGCCCTTCTTACCCGCCCAAGGGCCCTTTCGGTCTGGTCAGGGGCCTCTCCTATCTGTACAGGGGCCCTTTGAACTTTCCAGGGGGCCCTCCAGCCTTCTGGGGCCCTTTTCATCTGGATAGGGACCGCGCTAGCTGCTTTGTCGCCTTGCCTTCATGCTCGGAGGGCCCTTCAACATGCCCAGGGATCCTCTGACTTGCCCAGGTTCCCCTCTGACCTGCCCTGGGGCCTTCCCGTGCGGACTAGGGGGCCATTTAGGCATGTTTAGGGACGCTTCTGACCGCAACCAGGGGCTCATTCGGTCTGGTCAGGGGCCTGACATGAACAAGGGCCCTTTAAAACTTCCTAGGGCCCCTCTGGTCTGTTCAGGGACCGCTCCACATTCTGAGGGGTATTTCGACGCTGGCAACGGGACTGCGCTAGGCTGCTTTGTCGCCTTGCCTTCATGATCAAGGCCTCTCCGATCTGCTCAGGGGCCCCTCTGTGCTGGCTAGGGGCCATCCGACGTTTTTATGGGGCCCTGTGACCCTCTCAGGGGCCCTTCCGGTCTAGACAAGGGCCTCTCTGACATGCACATTGAACAGCGCTCTTTTGTGAACATCCAATAGGCCATCTGGTCTTTCAGAGACGGCCCTAAAGGAGTCTAAAGGGCCTCTGAAGTGCTGCGTCCTTGGCTACGTGCCTGTTTAGCACGAGGGGCCTTCTTAGGGCCCCTCCGGGGCCCAAACGTCGGGCGGTCCAAAGGTGCCCTTTGCGAGCTAGGGGGGTCCTAGGATCCCTAGGATCGCCCCTTTGGATACGCCCCTGGTATCAATCAAACGCTTAATATCTTCTCTGTGTTAATGGAGTTAGCGGAACCAAACTTTTATCGAATATTCTACAGTGTTTTACCATTCAGAAAACTTCGAAAAAAAGTTAAGTGAACTAAATATGACCTTTGACCTTGTAATGTCAAAGTCATAAAATGCATTTATTTGATTTATCTTAATGTTTGCCTCCTGGTAAAAAGGCCGCACTTGGTACAAGGAATGACCTCGACATCCTCTAAGGGTGTGCAGAAAAAAAGGGCGGAGACTTTTTCACTTTTTGATATACCGCCCTTTGAGTATGAAAAAAGGGAGCGAAATAGACAAATGCCACCGAGGCTATTTACTGTTTGGGCTTGTGCGATAGATGAGCGGTTTCTCTGGTCTGATGAATCGTGAAAATGTTTAGGTGGGTAGCTCAATTTGATGTGTGTATCGATTTCCAGGTTGTATATTTATCTGACCTCCCGCAATGACCGTCACATGACCTTGTTATACTGTTACCCACAGATGCGTTTTGGCAATGCTAGGGAACTTGCCTTTTTAAGCCTTACATGAGTGTGACCCTCCCTCTATCCGAACGCGACCAACCGCACCTTTACGTTAACACCACAAGAGAGAATAAAAAAGAAGACAAAGTCGCGCCACTCACTCAAGGAAGAGAAACCAAAATATACAAATTGAAAATAGTTTCCCTTGAACGTTGGGTTATGTTAGGGCAAGTACATTGATTCTGAAAGCCTAAGAGAGGGGGGGGGGGTGCAACATAACCTTGACATTGGGATGGTGAAAGTGAATCACAATAACGTAGAGTGATTTAAGGGTGGTTCCTAGCCATTGGTAACACGCAATTTGGTGGGTCATACACTATTACAAGGTCATAGTGAAGGTCAGCGAGGTCAGATCGAATCTGAAAAACCTTGGAAACACGAATACATACATCAAAATGGTAAAGCTACCCACTAAGATTTCACCTCAATTCTGGAAACTCAGAGAACCTTTCATTTGACGCAAGCGGAACATGGAATAGCCTCGGGCATTTGTCATTTCCGCTCGACCTTCCATACTTCAAGGGCGGTATATCAAAAGTTGAAGAAGTCTACCGCCCTTTTTTTCTGCAGCACCCTTAGGATGTTCGAGGTAATTCCTTGTACCAAGTGCGGCCTTTTACGAGGAGCAAACATTACAATAAATCAATATAAATGCATTTTTATGACTTTTGACATTTACAAAGGTCAAAGGTCAGTATTTTGTTCACTTATACTATTTTCCGACGTCTTCTGAATGGTGAACACTGTAGAATATTCGACTAAAAAGTTTGATTCCGCAACGTCCATTAACAAGAAATGATAAGCGTTTGATTGGAATACCAAAGTACGCTAAAAAGTCGTGAACTTTGATGACCTCTAAATCTGACCTTAGAGGTCACCGGGATCTAAAAGTTAGTGTGCATGTTTCTCTTACTTGACACTACATGTGTACCAATTTTTATCGAAATCGGAGGGGGTCGGGTACGAAACCACTCTTTTTTGTGCGATTTGACGTGTAATGCACCATATGTAACTCAACTCTGACTCGACTCAACAACATATTTTTTACTGACTCATCTCTGACTCAACTCACTTGAGCCAAGAGTTGAGTCAAATTTGACTCACGACGCATGAGTCGAGCACAACCCTGCTATAGACAAGTGTCAACAGCTCCAAATGAGTGATGTGAGTAGGCACAATCTCTTTAAAAGAATGTTTCACCTTTGTATTGGTTTTGAACTGAGATAGCCTTTTTCTTTGGCCATTATTGCAATGTCTAAATTACAAAAATAACGTTTTCCCAGAAACTTGTTAAGCGATTTAATTTATAATTTCCCAAATGGGGTCTAGGCTAGTGCCGACGCTAATTGGGTTACAGCGGCTTCAGGATTGTTGTTCCTGGGATAAAATTACTTGTTTTGCTCGAACCCTGGCTGGATTACCCGCTGCGAGTACGATAACAAAATACTTATTCGTATTGAAGTCGCCAGCATTGTCGGAAAAGATTGTGTCATCTTTTTACAGCGTAAATGTTTTATCTTCAGCTCTCTGTAACTCAATAATCACGTCATCGTCTTAAATAAATAAAGAGAGCGCGAGAGCGAGAGCTGTAATGCATGCATATGCCANAGGTAACTCCCCAGCAATGTGCACTGCCTGCAGGTGTGTTACGGAAAATATCCCCAGATGTTCAGCAAGATTGTGCCCGGCTGAAAGGAAAAGGTATATGGCAGCCCGGACATTAGACGGCTAATTGCGCTGATCTCAGCTACAAGTTTTGCGGTACAACATAACATCAGGCTTTTACGATTAGTGCCATCTAGGGAGAGGCAAATAAGAAGACATTGTGCTGTTACCCTATGCCTAAAGCAGAGTGGTTCACAGCGCACAACGACGCGCATACAAGGTTGAGCATTTGGTTAGCATCATTTAACACTACTTGGTTTGATGCCCATGTTGATAATGAAATGGTAGGTATCAGTTATTAAACACGGGAATATATGCATGCGTATTGTGCGCCATCATGGAACGAATCATATAAACATATAATTTATAACTTATCTCATTTATCTGTCACTACTGAACATTTCCTACCCACATAACCCAACCTGAATACGAGAGACTGGGAAGCGCCCGCTCGCTAGTCTTTCCGTGGTATAAGGGAAAAATATAAATATGAGGAGCGACCCGACACAGCACGACCCATGGTCACGTTTTTGAGAAGCCCAGAACTCTGCAACCGCACGTCCGATTGATAAGCGGACTTCTTTGCTGAGCAGCCCCATTCAACCTCCCTTGCCTTGATCGAGACCAGTGCCGACCAAAGGCGTACCCAAGAGGAGGGGCAAAAGGGGCAATTGCCCCCCCTGAAGGTCCGTGCGTGCCCCCTTGGCCAATGGGCCCCCTTTGGAAATAGGGCCCGAGGGGCCCTATTTTCTCTCTAAAAATCACGCGAAGCGTCGTCTTTATAGAGTGTTTGGAGCACATCAGAGGTTCTTCAGAGGTTTTTGAGGTCAGAGTACCCCTAAGGTGGCCAGAGTGCCACCTCAGGCGGCCAGAGTGTCTTCTCAGGTGGCAAGAGGGCCCCCTCAGGCGTGCGTTCCCCCTTGACACATGTGCCCCCTTTGGAATTAGCGCCCGAAGGGCCCTATTTCCAATCTAAAGACCACGCAAAGCGTGGTCTTACATGAATTCAGAGCACTTCAGTTTTTTTCCGAGGTTCTATAGGTCAGAGTGCCCCCTCCCCGGCTTCATCTGCCGGTTCATGGATGCAGAGCAACCAAGGCCTTTTTGGGTAGGCAGTCACTGGACCTCACACATTTGGCTAGTACGGCCAGAGACACAGCCAGACCTTCGACAAGGGGAGGGGCACGGCATCTCCAGGGCCCCCTCAGCAAAGGCCCCCTCCACGAAAAAATGGTGCGAAAATAAAAATCTCCTCGGATTTAGGCCACTATATTTTGCAGGGCCCCCAAAAAGTCGCAAATAGGGACGTCGCCGATCATTTTTAAGTGAAAAAGTCGGTCCATTGGGGGGCACGTGAACCCTGTGCCCCCAGCTAGTGCCCCAGTGCACGAAATAGGGCCTGTGCCCACGGTGCTCTTACACAATTTCGCCGTATTCCGCCGACCTCGCCAAATACAGCGATTTTTTGGGGGATGTACCTGGGGCCCCCTGAAAAATAACGTTTGTGATTTTTTTTTAAGAAAAAAAGTTAAAAATATGCCCCTCTAAAAATATAGTGGGCAAATCCGATGATTTTTTCTTTTTAGTGCAGTTACCTTGTGCCCCCGACCAAAAAATTGGCCCCCCTGACGCGAATCCTGGGTACGCCACTGGTGCCGACTCATATGGATGACTACCACTGCGCGTGGCGCGTACCGGGTGAGGGGTGTTGAAGTGTTTTCTCGCAAAAACTCCGCAGCAGCTGGGTAGATTGTGTTAGAATTTGGTGAGTGGTTACTGGTTAGGGACTCCTCAGCCGCCGCCTTTCCACAAGTCAGGGGTGGGTGCTTTGCACGTGCCAACCCCTATTCTATATCTCAGAAGCGGCTGAGCCGATTATGTTCAAATTTCATGTGTGGTTAGAAACCTCTCAGCCAGCATTTTGTCATAAGTCAGGAGTGGGGTGCCTCTGCACGTGCGCACCCTTTTTTGTATTTCAGGAGCAACTTGCCCGATCGAGATTTAATTCACCCTGCGCTCGCTCGTTTATCGCCAACTACGGCGCCTTACTAGTATATGAGGACCTCAGTCGTGAGGAGATACGGAGTGCATTAAAACCTTATGAATACAACGTTGAGGCCGTTTAAGTCGCGATGAATTCAGTGTGAATCGATTTAGCTGTCGAAATTTATATCTGTAGGCTGGTAGAATGTACGGAACATTGATAAACGTGCACGCCATCTAGTTATAATATGATCCCAATCGATGGATATGATCACATGAAGATTATTAAATAATAAATTGAGAACGCTTGACCTTGACGGTTACAATTACGATGGTAACTGGTCCAACTGCGTCAGATTTAGTTTACAGTGCATTCAAAGGCATCGAGGTAGACATGATAACTGGCAGAGGCGCAACCAAAGGGGGGGGGGGGGCACACGGGCCCGTGCCCCTCCCTCACGAAATGCGGGGCCCCTCTGAGGCGGGCCCGTGGGGCCTTCTGAGGCAGGCACGTATAGCCAGGATTTCGTCCGTGGTGGCGGCGTCTCAAAAGGGCCCCTTTCCGAGCGTTAAAGGGAGTGTGCCTACTCTTTTGAAATGTCAAATATATTTTTATTACGGTAAGAAGCTATTGCTTTGATTTATTGGCGCGTTTACGTACTAATAATTCGTCTGGAGCCCCCTTTATTTGAATTTTTAACTCTTATTCTGTTTGCATTTGTTTGTTTCAAAACTCATAAACGATCGCACTATATTAATCATGTATGTTATGTATATAGATCCCCGTTAACTATTAATTCCTGGCGCACCTTGGCCAGAGCTAAAATAATACTGCTAGCGTCTTGTATTTAAAGAGCAAGCTTCTGTTTGCGTAAAGCATCTCTGGCGACTAGTGAAATACATTTTAATCTACTGCCCATGTAATGTGATTTGGGCGACTTTGGATAATATCTCAGCATACTAAAGTGATTCTGGGGACCATTATGAAGTACATGGCTAAATTAAAAAAAAACTATGTTCTACAGACTAGTGTCAACAACTCCACATCACCAATGTGAGTAGGCACACTCCCTTTAAAAGGGCCTCTTCCGGAGCGTTGAAAGGGTCCCATTGGGCACTGGGGACCTCTCCGTGCTGGCTAAGGCCAATAAGGCATGTTCAGTGGCCCTTCTGACCCGCCCAGGGACCCTTCCATTCTGGTCAAGGGCCCCTCTGACCTACATAGGGCCTTTTTAACTTCCCATGGGCCCTCTGGTCTGTCCAGAGAACCTTTAGACCTGGCAAGAAATTGCGCTACCTGCTTTGTCGCCCTGCCGACATGGAAAGGCGCCCATCAGACCTGCACAGGGGCCCCTCCTATCTGTCCAGGAGCCCCTCCAGGCCTCCGCCCTGGCGAGGGGCCCCTCTGTGCTGGTTATGGGCCCATTCGGCATGTTCAGGAGCCTTCTGAATTGCCCAGGGTCCCTTTCGGTCTAGCCAGAGGCCCCTCTGACCTCAACATGGGCCTTTTGAACGTCCATGGGGCCTTCTGGTCATTCGGAGAGGATCCTGGTGGCCCTAAAGGGCCTCTGAAGTGCTCTAAACTCTCTAAAGACCATGCTTCGCGTGGTCTTCAGACTCTTGATAAGAGACCATCCTGATACCCCACTACGCTCCTTCCTCGTCTCGTCGGCCTCTGCCATTATTGTTGTCTCCCACTGCCTTTGAGTAGGAAACGGACATTTTTGTTGGGTCTATATTATCCCATGCGCAATGTTATTATACTCTCAATCCTTCTATCCCCGCGTCACTGGACCTCTTGGGTTTCTAGTTTTCCCTGCGCAATACGATAATGATTAAATGCTTCATTCACTGCTTATACGTCATTAAATGGCATCTTGCACATACTTTGCAGCCAGCTCGCTGAAGTTTGGGATATAGAAACATCACTGCTGTCTCTCTTTCTAGTGCGCTGCCGACTACCTTGTCTAAATATTGATAATATGCAGGGCGGATTGGCGAGGGCCGTGGTTTTGGAGGCCAAATCCAGTGGCTTCATTTTTCCCATAAAGTTGCTGGAGCGTGAGGGACACCTACAGGCGTTCAGCTGTTAGCCCTTGATAAAGTTGTTGACCATTGGGGCTGGGGGTTGGGGGGGTGGGGGGGCTTTCGTGTCCGTCAGCCGCGTTTGTATCTGTCAAGTGTGCGACCTTTTTGTGCGTATTTGCATTTTTGGGGAGCAAATTAAGGTTTCGTAAACTTTGGGGAGGGAGGGGGGGGGGGGCATGGCCCCCTGGATCTGCCCCTGATAATATGTGGAGTCTTTATTGGGTCCGCAATGTTGTGGCCCTCTAGTGGTCCGACGGGCCCCCTTGAGGTCGTGCCCCCTCCTTACGAAAATCCTGGTTGCGCGCCTGAGAGCTGGGCTTGGCACAGGAGCATCGCCACCAAATTAGGAGAGGGGTGCTGCCAGGAAGTCGGCCTTCCCACTCTCATAGGGTTCTTGATGTTAAACTCTGGCTATCTGGGGCAGACGCCCATCGGTCTCAGCGCCTCCTTGAGGGGTCGCCGGGGGGGGCACGGAGGCGCAGCCCATGGCTTGGTGACAGCTGCTGAACCTCGGTTGGTACCCCACCCCCGCGTTCATGACCATTGACCAGCAAATCCGCCGGAGCCCCACGGCTGCTGAAACGATTGCCGACTGCCGTTGATACTAATCGGATTGAGTGACGAACAGCTATCTTCCACGTCTGAGTAATGAGTTCGGCTGATGTTACGCTACAAATGCAGATCAGACCAGTGACAGGGCCAGGGTTCGGTCATGAGGCCGCCATGCAGCAATAGTGGCCCCTCAGACTCTGGTGGGCCTCCTCGACCTTAAAGGGAAATAATCACTTTTTTTGGCTGGCAACAATTTCTTAGGCTTCCGTTATGGTGTAACAATGTTTTAATTTAAATATCAGAACTAAATAAAATTATTCCCTTATTCAATGTTGTAAGTTTATACAATTAAAAGCAAGTACACATACTTCTTTCGAAACTCATGAGCAGTGTTTTCCCATCACTGATCCCATCACTACACAGCGCGCCATATCTGGCGCAGGTGTTTCAAATTTGTTCAACACTGGACAATGTCCCTGAAACAAATCGCTGACACTAAATCAAGCACAGGTAGGACGTTGTGAAAACGCACAATGAACTATTGATGTATTTCCATTTTTTATAATTATTTGCTATTTTTGGGGTGAGTAAATGACTTTTTCATGATAATATAAGGCATAGTGTTGTATACAACCAGTAACGAAAGTATACAAAACTAATCTAGCAAATCAATGAAGCAATTAAAAAAAAATTGAGAGGTCACAGCCACTAAATATTAGGCGGCCGCCATATTAGACGCACATATAACTGCTCATTTGGTTTCGTGTTCATTGAGCAGCTGTTCTATATAAAGGATCTATGGGCATTTAATCACAACAAGCAGAAAGCGAAATATATTTTATGTTCCATTACGAAACTTTTTTTTAACTTTTGATCTCGTTTTTCGATTTTAAGTGATAACTCTATTTTAGTGGGAAAAGGTGATTATTTCCCTTTAATGGGCCCTGCTCGTAAAAAAGTCCTCAGTTGATCGAAATGGGCCCCTGTAAGCGAGATTGGAACCTCTGCAGGTCAGGATGGTCCGTTCAACTGTTGGAATGGGCTCTCCAAAGCGGCGTTGCTCAGTTTCAAGGATATATTTACCTCTTTTTGATGGCCGGAATGACTCGTTACAACCTCCCCCGTTACGCTAATCTCGGCTTAAAGTTTTGCGGTACAGCATAACTTCAGGCGTATCCAACTAGTGCCATCTAGGGACAGGAATATAAATAGACAGTTTTTTGTTACTCTTTGCCTAAGATTGGTTCATAGCGCATATCAACATGAAAACAAAACTGGCCATCATTTCACATAATATTTCTCGGTTTGATGCCCTTGGTGATAATGTGGTGACAATGCACAAGGCATGGATTCGGGGGGGGGGGGCGCTAGGGTGCCTCCTCCCTGAACCTCGGGTTGCGCCCAGGGCCAAGTGCGCCCGTATGGCGCAACTTCTGGTTTCCATCACGCTACACCTCTCCCCGGTCAACAAGATTCCGCTGGGGACGACCATTATGTGGCATCCCCCGACCGAAATCTTGGATTTGCGCCTGAATGAAACACTGAAATAGAAATGTGCGTATTTTGCGGTATCATGGAACGAATCAGCTGCCTGTAATATCTCACTTAGCTTCTTAATCACTATTACCTATACCCGCCCGAAGGTTTCATTATCAAAGTGGGGCAATTACTCCCTATTTGAGAATCACTGTGTAAATGCTGAACTGGGTCTCTTAGGACCATAATGGAATTATTAATGACAGAATGCAGGCGCGAATCCAGGATTTCAGTCGGGAGGGGAGGGGGCGCCACATATAGAGGTCGCCATCAGCGAAATCTTGTTGACGGGGGGGGGGGCGTCACGAAAATGTTGTTTTGACGGGGGTGCGGTGGGTGGGTGGGGTGGAGCGTCATCGAAGCCAGATAGTTGCGCTCTATCGTATGGACCTAGGCGGCCCGAGGTAGCGGGAGGGGGGGGGGGAGACGGTGCCCAAGCGCCCCCTGGAATGCGCGCCTGGAATGGATCTCTATTGACACCAGCTACTTGCCATTGTGAAGACTGAAGAGGCCCAGGCGCGAAAGCTAGGATTGGGGGGTGGGGGGGCTTACGTCAGTGAATAAAATAAATTTCGATCTAGGCCAATGTTTGTTGACCCGAGGGGGGGGGGTCGTCAGATAATCGCGTTGTAATCTAGTGTAAATTTGTTTTTTAGGGGGACCATGACCCCATGCCCCTGGGTACCTCCCTCCTATGATCCCTCTAGATCCGTCAGTGAATCAGACTTCCGTCCGTTCCTCCCCCTAGCCAGACGGCCGTTGGTCCCGGGGAAGAGGTCCACTGGCCTGTGACCTCGGTCATTAATTCATCGGCAGAGGAAGCGAACACGTGCGGCCTCCCGCTTCACGTAATGACATACGTGACATGCATGTACCTATGTTTTTTTTTATAAATTTAGTCCGAATGCTTTGTAGGGATGGCTTTCCGAGGTCAGGACGCGCTAAGCAGAGCTTGTTGCGCGGTCCTGACCTCACACCCGATCGTGCCAATTCCTGTTGGCCGGCAGAATTTAGAGACGAAAGTTTTACGTGCCCGACATACCTGGACACGGTCCAGGTATGTCGTATGAATAAATGACGCTAAATAAAACATGCATGCACACGTAAACGCGCAAACACCAACGCTGCTTGACAGATGTTTTTTTGCTGTTGGTGAAAACATGACATGACTCTACTGTCCCTAGTCATTATGGTTCCTATTGATCCTCGTTGGTCCTTATCGCTGTTTTTGCCTAATTTATGATCACTATGGTCCGCCATTAAAGAACAAGAGCTGAATAGGAGACGATAACTCCAGGTATCATGGGAATCTAGTTAAGCCTAATGATAAAATGTGAAATAATTGGGGGCTCGCCCCCCCCCCAGAGATATAAAGCTCCACCCCTGGCACTGCACTAGGTATATATAGTACTAGACATTTAGTAACAACTTGATCTTCCAGGCCGTTGCCCCCCCGACCGATTTCATAAAGTTCCACCACTGCCAGCAAACGATATTAAAATTCCTACCCATCAATCGACGTTTCACAGCAAAAAAATCATATTAAAGTAGTCCTCGCTCGCCGTCAGTGGTCTTGAAGGGCCGAAATAGTTTGGATGGCCTTTTCGGCCCCGGAGCAAACTTGAAGGGGTATTTTCTGGGACCAGCTTTATGTATCATGATCGCAGTTTTCACCAGCCCCAGCTGAAACATTGAAATCGCAGCTCTCTAAGTCTGTTTTTGAGGGTTGAAGAGCAACAAATATAAACACAAACTAAAGCTAATTCATATGATAAAAGTTAGCTGTTAGCGGTTAGCGTTAGCTTCCGCTAATTTTGTTAGTGGTTTAGCTGTTTAGCGTTAGCGGAAGTGAATTTTTTAGTTAGCGGATTAGCGGTTAGCGAAGCTAACTTTTCGGTTAGCGGTGCCCACCGCTGCTGGTAATAGCTGAGTCTAGAAAGGAAATCGCTCCAACTCGCTGGCTGGGTTGGTGTATGCTCTTGACTTATGCATCACGTCTGGACACCAGACAGCATTAGTCAAGGTAACGATTCTGGTGACCTTAACATGATAAAATCAACTTTATATAACGGAGAAGATAAGTGAAGATAAAATAAAAAAGAAGATAATGGAGAAGATAAGAGAAGATAAGAGAAGATTAAATAAAAAAGAAGATAATGGAGAAGAGAAGAGAAGATAACGGAGAAGAGAAGAGAAGATAACGGAGAAGCTCGAGGATTCTACCGAAGATTTTAATTGTGCGCTCGGATGGTAGGGCCAGCGGCAGTTAGCCTTTCATCTGTATCTCATACTGACTCGCCTTTCAGTATCAACTCGTCACCTTGGCTTTACGTTCCGGCAGTGCAGCATCTTGCCTTCTAGTGCCCGTTGGCTGTTACGCAGCTATCACTGACAATTGACCGGCGTCTGCCGCCGTTCGGTCCACGTCAGCAGCCTGCTGCGGTGCTTCTGTCTTCTGCAGCAGCGGAGGCAGCGCGTCCTGCCGCCGCCACCGCCACTGGATTGCTGCAGCGCTACTGTCTTCTGCAGCAGCGGAGGCAGCGCGTCCTGCCGCCACTGCAGTATTGATTAATCCTACCTGCCAGTGGTGCCGACAGTGGCACCGGCCAGTTTCTATACCTATCCACGCGGCCAGCAACCAGCGCAGGCCCAGGCAAAAACAAACTCGGCCATTGCCGCTGAACGTTCATTAGCGACCGACGCCGCCGGCGCTGTCAGGATCTGTCAGGGTCGGTAACGGTTGGCCAGGGTTAGCCAGTATTGGTCAGGATCGGTCAGAGGGCGGTCACGGTCAGTCAGCATCGGTCACGGTTAGTCAGGGTTGTTCGGAGTTGGTCAAGGCCGGTCAGGGTCAACCAGGGTTGGTCAGGGTTGGTCAGGGTTGGTCAGGGTTGGTCAGGGTTGGTCAGGGTTGGTCAAGGTTGGTCAGGGGTGGTCAGGGTTGGTCAGGGGTGGTCAGGGTTGGTCAGGGTCAGCCAGGGCTGGTCAGGGTTGGTCAGGGTTAGCTAGGGTCGGTCACGGTTAGTCTGGGTCGGTCAGGGTCGGCAGTGGCAGTCAGGGTTTGCCAGGGGCGGTCAGGGTTAGCTAGGGTCGGTCAGGATCGGTCGTGATCGATCAGGGTCGATCAGGGTCAGTCAGGGTCAGTCAGGGTCAGTCAGGGTCAGTCAGGGTCAGTCAGGGTCAGTCAGGGTCAGTCAGGGTCAGTCAGGGTCAGTCAGGGTCAGTCGGGGTCGACGATGGTCAGTCAAATCGGTCCTATTAGATTATTAATAATAGATGCTAGATGGGTTCGGGCGAATGCAGCTAGGAATAAATAGAAATAAGCCACGTGCCGTGCGCCTTCAATCACATTGGTCTAAAAACTATGTCTAGCTCCGTAATTTACATTCATCAGTCAGGCATTTAAAACAAATGTATGTATGTATGTACCTACATCTGCTGCTGCTCAGTCATCGGTCTCAGTCATTGCATGAGTCACATTGATCCCCGAATGATCCGTTAATTTGCCCATTAGACCGACCACCGATAGATTGGCCCTGCTGATCGATAACTTCCGAGTCTCCTGTTCCGGGAAGTGAGGCGGGGAAGTTCCCGCGTGGCAGCAGGTACGAATCAAGCTGCGTGCTTTGTGCGGGGGATCCATCAAACCGACTACCCGGAAAGTCCTCCGCACCGCGCCTACAGCATGGAGAAGGCACTGTCCAGCACCAGAACTAAAACAAGCAGCCATAGCAAAACAGCAGAACGCAGGCGAAATGTAGCCACAAGCAGCAAACAAGTGGTAACTCACTGTTTTGTCAAACCAAGAAAATGCTCCCAGAACTTCTTACCGGCTATGGATAGCTCATCTACCTGTGAATTTCTCCACATTTCCCCAGCCGAACCTACGCGTACGATCACCGACACATTTGGCTGAGCGCTGCAGGAGGTTTCTAACGAGCAGTCAGCATGCCACTGCACAATGCGCGCCGCACCTGACATACCTACCGATCCAGTATACATCATTACAAGGCCGGCGGTCGCTGACATTGGCATTATTGGCTATTGCCCGTGGAAGACGGCGCTGCTGCGAGCACATTAAGCAAATTAGGCACAGACCCTAAAACCATGATTCGAGCATTAGCCGTGGCAAACATAGAATATTGACCTCTAGCGGTGTATGAACGATCAACCGTCAGTCTACCAGCAATCAGCATGTAAACCAAACGTGATTTTATGTTTGGTGTCATGATATCCTAATGAAAAAGTGTTCTTGAGTGATCTTTTGGGTTTATCCAGGATTTGTCTGATTTGGTGCCGCAGTTTTGTTTGCGATACTCATTTGCCGACAAAAATAAAATTGGTAACAACCCATATTTTTAGACGAAAAAGTGTTCTTGAGTGATCTTTTGGGTTTATCCAGGATTTGTCTGATTTGGTGCCGCAGTTTTGTTTGCATATATGCGATACTCATTTGCCGACACAAATACAATTGGTAACAACCCATATTTTTAGGCAACTTCGAGTTGACGGTGCTCTGCAACAAAAAATATAATGAATCGGAATTTCGGGAACATAACTGACATCAATTACTATTCTAACGTGCATGAAACCCCTATCGACACTATTAGCAGAGTTACGCGACAGGTACATTTTTCTGCCGCACCCTATACAAGAACAGATTTGAGCACACAAAAATGACCGAAAAGTGAGGGTCCATGCCCCCTCCCCCCGACCCTGTTCTTACGTCTATGCATTCATCAATTCCACAACAACACGCATTGTTTTTATAACCGATGGAGTTGAAAATTTATCTGCAGGCTTTCTCTCTTCTGCCTAGCTTTTCAATAGTTATACAAGCTATATTTTCAAAGGTAACACGTGATTTCATCGTTTCAGAATTCCGTCCGTCACAATTTATCGCTCAACAAATGTTTCGTGAAGGTGGCCAGAACCAAGGATGACCCTGGCAAGGGCAGCTACTGGGCCATCGACCCATCGCACAACCCTGATGAAGCCGGCACCTCCAAGAAGCGGAAACACTCGAGCAACAGGGTCAGTACTTGGTAGTGGTGTCAATCGGTAACCAAATTTTGGTTAAACAAAAATTGTGTGACCGATTTGGTAATCGGTCGTTCAGACTAATACATATTTGAGCACTTTTCGGTCAGCCTAATCTTAAACAATTCACTTTTTAGACACATACATTTTTTACGCATTCTAATTTCTTCTAAATTCTATCCAGCAATCGATGCCTAATTTGCTCGAAATTAAATCAATTAGTATAAATACTTAATGGAACAAATCATTATTATATCATGATAGAAGATATTGCTCACAAGAGTAAGCGAGGTCCTTCAAAATAATACTTGTATGTATTATACAATATACATATTAGACACCACCACCACCTACAATTTCAAAATCGGTCAGATTTTGGACATTTTTGGCTTCAACACAAATCGGTAGGTATTTGGTCAACCAAAATGCCTCCTGTTCGGTATTGGATGGTATCGGTCAGGGAATTTTTGGAAAATGACATCACTAGTACTCAGTACTCTTCGACGCATACGCCCGTAAAAAGGAAGCAGCTGGACTTAAGCTATGCATGCAGGGTCATACAATATACCAACTTGCTGTTTCTGGTTGTAAATATATTCTTGTAAGTACCTCTATTCTTGCACAGTATGGTGGTGACGTCAGCTAGCCTAGCGAGTTTAGTACAGAGGGCTCTACTATGGTCTACTTTATTCGACTACCTTAGAGTTAGTACTGTTCAGTGTTTAGCGCCCTTTGCATCAATTAATGACATAACGAATGCTGAGCTGATATTGATGACACATGTGATACGGTTTGTCTGTGACTGCCTGCACTAACCGCCGGTGTCCTGTTCCGCCTGCTCGTGCACAGTACTCGCCCTACCCGCTGCCGCCGCCGCAGAAGCGCGTCCCGCCACCTCCAGTACCGGTATCGATACCGGGGTCAATACCGACAAATGTACCCGTGTCGATACCGGTACCGGTGTCGATACCGGTACCGATGTCGATGTCCGTGTCGATACCGGTGTCTGCTGAAGCGGTCAGCCTTGCCGGCTACGCGGCGGCACCACCCGGGCCAGAGCACAGTCAGGCCGACCCGCTGTGGGTGGTGGATCAGTGGCAACACGACCAGGCTGCCATCGCTGCCATTGCTACTGCCGCGCCGATCACCGCCGAGACGGATCTCACAGGTAGGAACGCACTACGCACCGGGCCGTGTCGGAGCGCACTCACCAAAGGGTTGGCTCATGCCTGCTGGTGCTAAGCTCAGTGCTCAACTGTTGTCATGTGCAGTCACAGAGCAGCATGCATCATTAACGTATGCAAGGCAAAAGTTCAGGCCGATGTGTCCTCTGCAT